>KN824282.1:979292-998199 GCA_000827415.1 Serendipita vermifera MAFF 305830 | reverse complement strand
CAATGTTCCAGATAATAGCACTGGTCTCCCTATTGTCCTTTGGCCGACGACAGGCTATGCTTACCCTGTATTGATCGGAGGGCTGTATCCCGACCAAAAGCCTGGTTAGTACTCACTGAGACAATGGAATCATTATGTGATGCTGACTCTGCCGTAGAATGGGAGATGAACTTGCATGGCTACACCTTGGAACTCGCATTCCCTATCCCAATTGCAAACCAAGTTCTCAAGCGTATACGCGCTCTCTTTGATGAATCTGAGGCGCAAGGATTCCCAATGACCTCTTCGTATCGGTCTGGAATTAACCTCAAGTTTGGAAAGGCATTCCCAGACTTGCTCAGCCAGGTTACTTTGACGGACGAGGCAGACTGGAGCAAAGGAGTAATGATGTTTGATTTCCCAAGCTACCGACCCAACAACGGCGTGCGATACAATGAACCCTTTTGTGAGTCACTCATCTCTACAGAAATGGTATTCAGCGATGTTGACGGCTGCGCAGACCACAACCTTGCCAAGACTCTCATAAGCGAATTCCCCTGCCGCCCTCATTGGACAAAGAACTCGCGTGAGGTGTTGCAACTTACCAAGGATCATTCAAAGATCGACGCCGGCCATCTGGCGAGGTTTGAGGCCGTCAGAAAGGAATTTGATCCAAACAGGATCTTTAAGAGTATTGTAGGCGAAATGTTTGGCATGTAGACTCTTTCACTCGTGACGAATTTCACTGGCTTTATTTTTACGTCGTAAAAGCGCGTGAGGCATAAGTGATTGCATTCAACAAGATCGACCTATGGTTTTTTGGGGATGATGGGGGCGAGTCGAATCGGGCATAAGTACCAAGACAACGTAAATGTCTACCATCCGCCGGCAGAAGCATCCCACCCTCCTCCTCCTGCTGTAGCAGCAGCCCCTCCCGCAGGGTCCGCAGCCCAATCCGTTGCAGCAGCAGGTTCCGCCGCCCAGTCAATGTTATCCGCAGCAGCAGCCACCGTTCCTCCTCCCGCAGCAGGGTCCCAGTCGGCAACGGGTGCGGCCTCGGCACCGGTAGCTCCCTCGATCGCCTTTGCTTCTTCAGTCTTTTCGACCTCTTCAGGGTCACGATAGAAGAACATGTCAACCATGACATTCCAGCCATCACTCGTTCGTGGGACGGTCCCACGCAGACGAAGGACTTCCCTGGCGAGCAGCCACCAGACGAGACCGATCGAGTGTCGGGCCTTGTTATTGGAGGGAATGGCGACGTCGACGAAGCGCAGGGGCGCATCGGTGTCGCAAATGGCAATCACGGGGATATTGACGTACGAAGCTTCTCGGATTGCTTGGTGGTCTACTCGGGGGTCGGTGACGATGATGAGGCGGGGCTCTTTGAATGAGCGGGTGATGTAGTTGGTGAAGGAACCTGGAGTGAAACGACCAGCCATGGCTACTGCTCCCGTGTGCTGGGCGAACTTCAGGACGGCTCTTTGGCCGTATGGACGAGCAGAAATAGCTACAATATCACTAGGATTTTGAATGGCAGCAATGACGCGCGCAGCGAATACAATCTTCTCCCAGATTTTGCCGACATGGATGATATGGATACCTGTGTGTGTCGTCGCGCGTCAAGATGAGATATGCCGCTTTTGCATCGAGAGGCTTTACACTAACCGTCTGGTCGTCGCTTGTAAACATATGGGATCATTCCCTTGTCGCAATTCTTGGTTCCAATGTGAGCTTGAGCGGACAAGAGGAGCGTAATGTCCTCGTCAGTGGCACTCAGTGAGGCAGGTAGTTTGGACGACATGATGGCTTCAAAGCGGCCGAAATCAAAAAATTACTGCCTATAAACAAGACGTGAGTCAGCATCTTTCGGAGCGTTGTAACGGCTCAAACGACCTGTACTCACCGTCGACGTTGGCCCAGAAAAGAGGATTAGAGTTGGCGAAGCAAACCAAATATTTGGCATCCAGCCAAACACCACCTATGAGAAAGGCTATGATGGCTCATCCAGCGTCTATTTGCCAGATATTGTCTGGAAATTGACAATAAGCTCTGGTTATATTATCATTGTTGTTGTTGTTCAACTCGCTTCCTCCGCGTTTTCGGGGTTCTTCTTGCCCGCTGCACGGGTTGCTGCGAGCGAGCGGAAACCAATTGGGATATGCGACGACGCGGTATATCGGCAGTCAATTAGCAGAGAGGAGAGAATAAGTCATATTTGGGAGCCGCGCAGGGACAGTACAGTGCCATCCCATGACTGGGGTCTCCAGGAGCAAGCAACCTGTGAATAGACCCGTCCTCCTCTTGGTATCTACAAGCAATTGTCTGCTACAGGCCCCACTTTTCACTCTCAGGAAACCTCTGCCAGTTGCGCACACGGGTGATCATTTCTGAGGTACTATAGCCCATCCCCAAATCATCTGTCGAGGTATACGAGGCCCCAGGGACAAGGTCTAATTTCCATCAATTCAAACGATCTTCATGTGGTAGTGGCAAGAGAGCCCGGAACATTTTCTCAGGCAACCTCTGGTTGTATAGCAGGCTGCGCAGCTAGCGCTCGATCTATGTGTTCCAACTCTTGAACCTCGCCAACGTAACCTCTGCCTGCTGCGCCCTTATTATTCTTCATTCTGCGAATCACCTTGGAGGCTTCCTTATAGACAAACTTTTTGCCTCGCACCGGATCCCAGTTGAAACTTTTCCGCAGCCGTCGCTTCCCGCTCGAGGCGCGAGAAGAAACCAGAAATGGGCCATGGCGGATGATCAAACCCTTCTTCGTCGGTTAACGCCTCGGCATTCAAGACACTTCAGTTGTCAGAACCGGCGGCGCATACGTTGCTTGCTCTAGAGTCGGTGACTGCGACTTTTCTGTCGCGATCCAATAGGGACAATCCATCTCATAGTCGAAGTATCCGACTCACGCGTTGCCGAGAAATAGAATTGTAAGGGCAGCCTTCAAGTCGGCATGGCATGTTCCATATTTTTGGCAATTAGGAGATAACGAGGCGCGTCCGTCACTGCCGCTGCCGCACAGACGCGTGCCGTCTGCGTTCTTACAATATTTTATTTGTACAGACAAATTACGCCTACAAGGCGGTGATGAAGCTGTCGTTATGCTTGTAACAAACTGACGGAATTCTTTTCGAGTCCGGCGGAAGCGCTCCGAAACTCGGAGGATTCAGTAATCTGTCACGCTATTCTTATCGTTTTGAATAGTCCTTCAGTCCACTTTTAGAGTCCGTCCCCCTGACGCTTGACCATTCAGTTAGCTTGGAGGACGACTGGCTTGGAGCCCTGGGTCGCAGTCTCATTTCTCGCGGTGTTCAGTCCAGCAGAGATAAAAGGAGAGCGTTATTGCCTCTCCAGAGTGCTCAGCATCAGTTTCCCGCCTCGTTTCTGGGCTTTAATCCTCTCCGTTGTTCCATAGCTCCGCGCTTTCCTTATTATCTCACTATGCGGTTTCAATCGCTACTCCTCGCTCTTTCCCCTACTTTCCTATCCTATGCTCTCGCAGAGACGCGAAACTTTAACTTCAATGTGGTCAACGCCGACCTTGCTCCTGATGGCTTTACCCGTTCCACCGTCGTGGTGAACGGCCAGTTCCCTGGTCCACTTATCAGTGTGAACAAGGGAGATACTGTCAATGTACGTTGAATCTGTTGCCTTGCCGTCCTTGTGTCTCATGCGCGCGTACAGGTTGTGGTCCAGAACAATCTCACCGACTCGACTATGCGCCGGTCTACTTCCATTCATTGGCACGGCCTCGTAAGCATAATTTCTTACTCACAGTCGACTAGACTGACCGTCTCCGTAGTTCCAAGCGCGCAATGCATACAATGACGGCCCTTCATTCGTGACTCAATGCCCCATCTCACCTGAACACAGCTACACTTATTCACTCGCTCTTGGAAACCAAACTGGAACCTATTGGTACCACTCGTAAGTCCTTGGAAGGCTGATGGTGTCCCAAGTGTCTGACTTTGCGTAGTCATCTCGCCAGTCAATACCTTGACGGACTTCGTGGCCCTATTGTGAGTATTATTAGAAGCACTAATTACATATACTGACCATTCTGTAGGTCATCAGTAAGTTTCCCACCCAGCGTCAGCGTTGCTTTGATCTGATCCCGTATTTTTGTGACTTGTAGAGGGTGAGCTATTCTCTGATGATTTGAGGCATCTATTGACATTAATCCAGACCCAGAGGACCCAAATCTCAGTCTTTACGATGTAGGGTGTATATGGACACGCTAAAAGCTTGACTAACATATGCTGCAGGTCGATACAGACGAGACAGTGATCACATTAGCCGATTGGTGTGTATACGTTTCACTTTGTTGGCTAAAACTAAGACACTGTCCTAGGTTCCATCGACCTGCCCCGGAATTGGAGGCAGAATACAAACTTATCACCAACACCGCTAGCGCGGAGGAGTTGCCTCAATCTGGCTTAATCAATGGAGGTAAGGGTCTTTCATCCTTCCTACAGCTGTCACATATTTAATTTCTTATTGCATGTAGTTGGAAGAACCTCCACGGACACTCAGCCCGCTAGACCCGTCTTTACAGTCACTCCCGGAAAACGCTATCGCTACCGCATCATTAATACTTCTGCAATCACTCGATTCGACTTCCAGATCCAGGGCCATAACATGACTGTGAGCCCCAATTGTTTGAGTAGGATGAGGATCCTGAATATATTTCGCCCCAGATCATAGAGGTAGATGGCGTGAACCATGTCCCATTATTAACTCAGCGTCTCACTATCCATGCCGGACAACGCTACTCCGTCGTGGTGAGTCGTATTTTCCAACTACATGGCCGCAATGCTGATTTTGTGTCGCAAGGTGGAAGCAAACCAAACGGTTGATAACTACTGGATTCGTGCCCCGATGACAGCCCGTGTTGTTGGAACTGCTCCCACCAACTGTAAGTGTTTCACTAGACACGAATGTTCGGTTGAATGACACGGCGGAAAATCAGGGGCTACCGACAGCGCCAATGTAAACGCTGTTCTGCACTACGAAGGTGCTCCAGATGCCGAGCCCACCACTGATATCCCTGCTCTCACTGGAACCAACCTAGTAGAAAGCGACCTGGTTCCTGCCGAGAACCCTGCTGCACCCGGTCTCCCTGTTGCTGGTGGCGTTGACAAGGTCTTTAACTTGGTCTTTACCACTGCTGAAAACAACGTGACTGGCCACGGATGGCGTATCAATGGCGTGCAGTATATCCCACCAACCACGCCCACCTTGCTCAGTATTCTCTCTGGTGCCAGAAATAGCTCCGACTTCGGTACAAACGAGAACACACTTATCATTGACAAGGGTGATACGGTCGAGATCAACCTCACTGGGCCGGCTAACCACCCATGGCATCTCCAGTACGTTGCAAATCTGAACTACGTGGTCAGCATACTGACTGCTTGTATAGTGGTCATACATTCTCCGTTGTTAAAGGCGTAAACACTGTCCCTAACTATGTAAATCCTCCTCGCCGCGATGTCGCCGCGACGAGTGGCACTGGACTCACCATCCGGTTCACCGCTGACAACCCAGGGTACGCCTTCCAAATCTCCAAGTACCGCAGTCACTTATTTTTTTCGTAGACCTTGGATCTTGCACTGCCATATCGACATGCATCTTGAGGCCGGTCTTGCTGTCGTTTTCGCAGAGGCTCCCAGTGAGATCGCCTCCGGGGCTGACTCTGTGGATCCCGATGACGAGTGGGACGGTCTGTGCCCCATTTACAACGCGCTTCCAGCAGATATGCAATAATGTGCAAGATTGAGGAAATCTCTTGCACCTATTGGTATCTGTACCGACACAATTTCAGAAATGGCCGTTTTTCTTCCAGGAATTCTGACATACAATGTCAATTGAAGGTAGCGACTATGGATGGACAATAATCTTTTATACATCCATTTCGCACTGGCTCTATCCCCTTATATTATTCACACTAGCTGTAGTCGATCTTTACATCACCATGGACACTTACAACTGAATTCGGAATTTTCAAATGATATTCGTTTTCCCCAACTCGCAAGGGCTGATAAGAACCCGAATTCCCTCTGCTGAAGCCAGTATCATGTCAAACTGCCTGTGTATACATAACGAAACTCGAGCGGGCAAAGGTGGTACATGCATGTCGAGTATCTACCACAATTGAGACATGTGCAGTTTCTGGGCCACTTGAGGCGCGTCCAAGGCCGCAACATAAAAGGAAACTGTCATACGAGTTTGCAGTGTCTTTACAATTCATTAAATTCCTGGACTCGGCGACACGCCAAGAGTACTCCAAAGAAGCTCAATGTTTTGGGAATACGCGCGGTATTAGTTGCCATTAAATTGCAGGACTCAAAGTCTTCCGGGATTTCAATTTGGCCACTGGTACCGCCATCTCAATATACATTATCACTCGTCCGGTTTATGCGCTTGCCCTCGGAATAGCCTTCTTGGGCCATACAAACAACTTTGAATCCAAATTCGAGCAATATCGAAGACCTTCATCACTATTACCAAAGGCAAAGGGCAAAAGCTGGCCAAAACATCGGCAGTCTTCTTAAGACGGGACCCTGACACTCCCGTACGCCGATTCGAACGCATATGATTGATTCAATAAAGTCAATTTGAACACTAGCAACACTTATGGTTGTCAGCTCATTCTACGGGGACCTTTGTCAACCCATGGCATACATCGAAGCACCTCGTCAGTCCGCTGGACGCTGACCCCTGACAGATCAGCATACGAAGGCTCACACGACCGACTAGATTTTCGAAAATTCGTGGGTCCGATATTCGCACCTCAAGCTACAATGTTGTCTCCGGTACAGTCACTGCGCACCCACAAGGCAATGCCTTGCATTGGCTGACTGGCGCCTCGGTGGCGGTCTCTCTGAATGTTCTTGGGGCCGCTCACTGCACCCAGAAATATAATATTTGAATTGCAGTGCCAACCCGACTTCACTTCTCCGTAGGAAAGCCTATTGGGATCTCCGTCGGCCGGTGAGCTTGTGTAGGCTGGATCATGCACGAATGAACGGGCGTTATGCCCTCGCAATTATGCCCGTCAAAATCGCAGCCTCCTTGGGCGGTTCAAGCATGTTATAACCCCCCCTCCTAATGGGCTTGGGTATCCAGATTTCCCTACATTGTCCATCTCAATCTTATCCTATCATGCAGCTATCTTCGCTGCTAGTCACTCTCTTCATAACGCTTTTGCCACAAGCTCTTGCAGAAACGATAAATTACAACTTCAATATAGTCAACGCCAATCTTGCGCCTGATGGATTCAGTCGTTCTACTGTCGTAGTCAACGGCCAGTTTCCTGGGTCACTCATCAGCGCGAATAAAGGAGATACCGTCAATGTAAGTCGACCCCATCAAATCACGTCACTATTTCTTGAACATTCGCGTAGGTCTTGGTTCAGAATAATCTCACTGATCCCACGATGCGTCGCTCGACCTCAATTCACTGGCACGGACTTGTAAGTGCATGCTTAGCTCTTGTATAAATGCACCCATTCAACTGCACCATAGTTCCAAGCGCGTAATGCACACAACGACGGTCCTGCGTTTGTCACCCAATGCCCCATCGCTCCAAATCATACGTACACATATGGACTTAACTTGGGAAATCAGACAGGAACATATTGGTATCATTCGTAAGTTTCAAGCTGACTGTTGCACTGGGGGTAGCACTGTGCGCAGCCATCTATCCAGTCAATACTTGGACGGACTTAGAGGCCCTATCGTGAGTATTGCTAGAAGCATCACTTGCATCTGCTAATCATTCTGTAGGTCATCAGTGAGTGATTTCCTATTTTAGCTTGTAAGACCTCCTAACGAAGCGCTATTGCAACTTATAGAGGGTAAGTTATATCTCTGGACTAAAATAACAGTGCTCTTACTTCCAACAGATCCTGAAGATCCAAATCTTGGTCTCTACGATGTATGTTTTGACGGAGACCAGTACTTGTTTTACTAAATATATGTTTTAGGTGGACGACGAATCCACACTAATCATTTTGGGTGATTGGTTTCACACCCTTGCTCCAGAGCTGGAAGCGCAGTACAAGCTTGCCACCAACACCGCCAGCGTAGAGGAGCTCCCTCAATCGGGCACAATTAACGGAGGTCAGTATCATGGTACACCTACACTCGTGGAGGATGACGTTTATTCCACTAGTTGGAAGAACCTCCACAGATCCCCAACCAGCTAGACCTACCTTTACAGTCAACTCAGGTCAACGCTACCGTTATCGTATAATCAACACCTCCGCAATTGCACGATTCACTTTTCAAATTCAAGGCCATTCGTTGACTATAATCGAGGTAGACGGGGTTGCGACGGCCCCCCTGGCAGTTGATAACCTCATTATTCACCCTGGCCAGCGCTACTCCGTTGTGGTAAGTCCCGACATCAACCAGATATCATTCGTACCAAGCACATTTATAGGTCCAAGCAAACCAGCCTGTGGATAATTACTGGATTCGCGCTCCGATGACGGCACGCGCAGTTCCCCCTGTACCACCCAACTGTGAGTGCTGCATCTTTATGCCACAATAAGCCGAGATTTATATGTGAACATAGGGGCCACCGATAGCAATAATGTAAACGCAGTCTTACACTATGTCGGGGCTGCAGGTGCGGAGCCGACTAGTGAAATCCCTGCCATATCTGGGACCCCTCTGGTCGAATCAAACCTCGTCCCACTCACGGATCCTGCTGCTCCTGGGTCCCCATTCCCTGGTGGTGTTGACAAGGTGTTCAATCTGACATTCAAAACGGGAGAAGACCCGGTGACAGGTCACGGATGGCGTGTTAATGACGTCCAGTATATCCCACCGACCACTCCTACGCTCCTCAAGATTCTTTCAGGAGCACACGATCCTTCGGACTTTGGTACGAATGAGAACACGCTTATCATCAACCGTGGCGACACTGTGGAAGTGAACATCTTTGGCCCTCGTGATCACCCTTGGCATCTACAGTGAGTGACACACCTCTGTTCAAGTAGTTTCATCTCATTATTGCACAGCGGACATACCTTTTCTGTCGTGAAGGGTGCGTCTGGAGTCACCAACTATGTGAATCCACCTCGCCGGGATGTCACTCCATCCAACGGCAATGGAGGAATAACAATACGCTTTACCGCTGATAATCCCGGGTAAGCCTTTTTCCTGACAGAATACCCGCATTACCTGACTTTCGCACCAAGACCTTGGGTTCTACATTGTCACATTGACATGCACTTTGAGGCCGGCCTTGCGGTGGTTTTCGCTGAAGCTCCCACTGAGGTTGTGTCAGGACCCGACTCGGTTGATCCAGGGGACGATTGGGACGCGTTGTGCCCGATTTATAATGCATTGCCCTTGGACGAACAGTAGTTTGTGCCTTATTTCTAACCGTCACTCCTTTGGACATGCGTGAATCCAACCAGCCAACTATTATTTATAGCCAATTGACGAGATAGTCTTCCTGTTTCATTATTATATATAACTTTGGTTCACTATTGACGCATCGTTCAATTCCTTCCTACTCCAAAAGCTTGGGTATATAATTAGCCTGATAGCGTTGATTGGTAAGATGAATGTGGTACAAGCGCCACATGAACTAGGCTTGTACTCCTACTCTGACTGACGGACACCTACTTTCACTCGGGGATTCTTCTCTGCATAAGGAACGTAACAAGCGCTGATTACGCCGTGACTGGGATGCCGGGAGCCAACGAGTTGCCTCCGGAAACCGGTGATAGAGTGGACCTCGATGAGTCTCATGGAGTTGTTACTCCTTTTGAGACTGAAAATGGTACTCCAAGTAATAGAGAGACTTTCGTACTGGCATGTCGTCAATGGTATGGTTATCATAACATGTATTTCTTTATTTTCGTTGTCCCGGCCAGTCTCTTAAGGAACAAGCAACTGACACCCACTCTTTATAGTCGTCTGAGAAAAGTTAAATGTGATTCTGCACGACCACTATGCAAAAACTGTGTCAGGCGAGAGGATTCATGCGAATACGATACTGCGCCAAAAAGACGAGGGCCAGATAGGCAGCCGGGAACGCGTCAAAGACTCTACAAGAAGAAACCTGAAGGCATTATTTCCCCACGCAAACGTAATACTAGACCTCAGGTGACTCCGCTCGTTCAACACGGTGCAAATGGCCTCGAACGGACAACTCGAGAGAGAAACGATCGTTTCTCGCCCCTCATAGTAAATGATGCGGATACGAGATCCTCAAAAACCCCAACAAGGCCATCTACCAGCCCTGAAACACCAGCGGAATACCTGGCTCTAAACCAGGGTGCTTTTGCTTTGGATTATATCCCCGACATAGTTGTTACAGATTCAATGGGTTCAATGGAACCCTTTTCCTATGACAAATTCCCCGCATCGTTGCCTATCGCTTCTACGGTATGATACTTTGCATGTGGATTGCCGCTGCTTACACTGTGTTGCAGTATGGCGATATTTCGTCTCACCCTATCCTTAATTATCAATCTAAAACAATATCTCAAGAGAGGTATATACCCCGCGGTCCTTCTTGCATGTTCTATAAGCAGGATTGGTGGAATAGTCTCCTCCGTCTCTATTCCAACGATGCCTCAGAAGGGGCTTTGAGGATTTATCAAGACTTGAGCTTTGTGTACGTGCCCACGTTTGCATATAATATTGTCTAACGCTGAAGGCAGTCTCAATAAGTCCGTTTACTGGCTCTCAATCGTAAACTTTTCCCGCCTTATGGATCATTTGTGCAATCCGAGTACACGAATCTTGGTTCAACCATCCGTGGTTCTATCTGCGCTCGCTATAGCAACCATGATGAAATCATCTGAGGTTGGATTGGGAGAGGAGGGGAGGACGTTTGCCCTATGGCTGAGAGATGCAGCGCAGTCATCAATTGATGCTAGCGTTTCCGCATCCTGGATAGAGCCTAGCCTAGCGCAAGCTGCTTTTGTCAGTGGTTATCTTTTTCCAACGTTCTATTCTTACCGTTAATAGTTTCTAGCAGTCTTCGAGTGTGCCCTAAATCCTGCTCATTCTGAGTCCCGGACGCGCTCGTCAATATTTCAGCTCGATTCATTCATCCGTGCACTCTCCTTGACTCAAATCGACTATGGCGAGCCAATGGTTGCACACTTCACCGACAGTGACATTCCCCACTTTGATTCACAGGATTCCGTTCTTTCTAATGACACTCGCGACCGTCGTAGCAAATGTACCTGCAAGAAAGTACCCATTGTTCCGCGTATCGGTGTTAATTCACAAGCAGGAAGTTTGGAGTATCCCATTGGCCACCTGGAACTCATCCTCGAAAAGGATAACTATAGTGTAACAGCCGACGATGAGTTCATTTTGGAAGGAACGGCAGTACTAAACGCGGACTGGCCTGAGCCTGATAATATTACCGAAATCGAGAAAGAAGAAACCAGGAGGCTGTGTTGGAGCTCCATTGTGCTCGTGGCTATCATAAACGAGCTCACACCTATCAAGCTAAAAGTGCCTACGGTGGATCTTTTCTTTACCAGGCCGGAAAACGTGAGGCATTTATTCTGGGTATAACTTTCTTTTGTTCATCTCGGTTTATTTGATTAGCTTGCTCTTCACTTTCCTGGCGAAAAGGGACGTAAATCAAATACGAAGAGGTCGGTCTGGGCCCTGCATAGTCAAACTGCTCTCCTTTGGACCTCCTGCAAACGCCTATTGTCGGACCCGGAGTGGCGAAGTCGAAGGACTGAGTTGGCAAGCAAGGCATTGGCAACTGCCAAATCTCTAGAACGAGCCTTACAGGAACATGCTTGTCCAGAGGGGCACGGCATTCCCTTTGGTGGGCATGCACATCTCCTACAGTAAGCACTTTCAGAGGGAACATGGACTTGGAGTAATTTTGCTTAGGATCAAGTTGTTCGCGTCAAATCAGTTCACTCTAACACGTCCAGTTCCAAATAGGTACGCAGAATCAAACATACTACGCGCAAAACTTGGTTACTAAAACAAGGAATCAGGCTTGGTGCCGAAGTTGATGGCGTGGAAGGATGGCGTAAGCGTAACCTGGTCATACCTTCGGTATTGCTGCTAACAAGAGAGAAAGTTCTACATCGCGATCGGATCACCCGTCACGTCTCCAAAATGTCGCAATTTCTCGTCCGTTACGGCATTGGGATCGCGTCGCGCTCTCTTTCCAAACGACCACTCAGCGCCTGGGCTTCCGTCCATCAGATCAAAGTGTGAGTCCCTGACTCGTGGAAATCCCTCCAGTTATCTCATCTATATGGGAATTTTAGTGGCATTGATGTCTGGAAATCCAATCGCGCTTTAACTGCGGCGTTGGAACAATCACTGGTGTTCCTTCCAGCAGCTGATTTTATGTCTGTGGTATGGCCATCTGATGGTACGCATATTCCATATCTTATCGGCTTGTTTCCTAATGGACCCACCCACCCAGTGCGGCACGGGTATTACCAAGCCCTTAGGGCCGAATTGATTGAATGCTGTCAGATTGCTGGGATAACTGTCCCAGAAAGATTTCAGATTCCAGGTTTAGCGAACTTGAGACGGAAATTGGGGCTTTCAGCACAGGGCTCATATACGGATATTCCAATGGCACCGCTAGATTAATATCTCTTCTGTTATTTTACGTTTTACTCGGGACTATTTTTGTACCTACAGGCCTTAAGGGTTGGATTAGGAGTAGGGTATGGGCCATTACTAGTGAGGGCATCTCCCAGGGGCTGAAAGTCGGGCAGCTCGAAAGCAGTAAATGCTTCCATGGCTACTATAGGCAATTACGGCTATTAATGAAACGTCAAAGTTGAGATGGCCAGAAGATATGGGCTTACTAAGGCTATGTTAAGGCTGGTGCCTTACCTAATATAATCCGTAGTTGGCTGCCGCTGTGCCACGAATGTTGACCTTGAACCTGGCAACACCAACCCCCATAAGTATAACCAGGATTATGTCAGGCGCGACATCCCCTCCTTTTGTAGAAAAGACACCTGCGACGAGTAACGCAGCACCTGCAATAGCTTGTCGTCAATGGTAAGACGTTTCAATATGGTTGTGCTTTGGTCCAGATCTCATTCTTTCCGTGTCTTGTGTGGTCGTAATTCTATTCTGGACGTGTACTTTCATCAGCCGTTTGAGAAGGGTCCGCTGTGATTCAGCGAGGCCGATATGCCAAAATTGCACTCGCCGGTTCGAAACTTGCGAGTATGACCCTGCAACTAAGCGACGAGGTCCAGATAGACAACCGGGAGCACGCCAAAGACTCTACCAGAAGAGACCCGAAGGCGTTGTTTATCAACGCAAGCGTATGACCAGACCCCAGGCAACCCCACTTGCTCAACACTGTGCAAATGATCTTGAACGAACACCTCGAGTTAGAAACGATTTGTTTTCACAACTTACTGTAGATGGTATGGATTCAATTTCCTCAAAAACGCAAACAAGGCCATCTAATAGCGCAGCAACACCAGCAGAACACACCGCTCCAACTCGGGATGGTTTTGCTTTGGATTATATCCTCGATTCAGCCGGTACAGATTCAATGGAACCCATGGCATCACTTTCTCATGATAAAGGTCCCGCATCATTCTCCATAGCCTCCACGGTACGGTACTTTGCATATAGGTACTTTGCATATAGGTTATCGCCCTTACACTATTCCGCAGTATAGCGACGTCTCATCCAATCTTATACTCAACTATCGACCCGAGTCGGTCTCTCAAGAGAGTTATATACCCCGTGGCCCTTCTTGCATGCTCTACAAGCAGGACTGGTGGAATAGTCTCCTCCAAATCTACTCTAACAGTGCCTCGGAAGGGGCTTTGAGGGTTTATCAGGACCTAAGCTCTGTGTACGTGCCCCTGATTGCATATTACCCAGGCTAATGCTGAGGGTAGCCTTAACAAGTCCGTTTACTGGCTCTCAATCGTAAACTTTTCCCGTCTTATGGATAATTTATGTAACCCGAGTACACGAATTCTGGTTCAACCATCCGTGGTCCTATCTGCCCTCGCTATAGCAACTATGATGAAGTCCTCCGAGATAGGATTGGGGGAGGAGGGAAGGGCGTTTGCCCTATGGCTGAGAGATGCCGCACAAGCCTCGCTTGATGCCAGTATCTCCGCGTCTTGGATAGATCCAAGCCTAGCGCAAGCTGCATTTGTCAGTAGTCGATTTATTTCCAAGGATCTTTCCTTACTGTTAACAGTTTCTAGCAGTCTTCGAGTGTGCATTGAATCCTACACATTCTGGATCCCGGATGCACTCGTCGATATTTTTGCTCGATTCATTCATTCGTGCGCTTTCTTTAACTCAAATCGACTGTGGCGAGCCAGGGGTTACATATTTCGCCGCCAGTGACATTCCTCAGTTCGATTTACAGAAGCTCAGTCTTTCTGATAGCACCGAGAGCCGTCGTAATCCATGCAACTGCAAGAAAATCCCCATCCTTCCGGGCATCGGCGCCAGTTCGCAATCAGGGAGCTTGGAGCATCCTATTGGCCATCTGGAACCCATCCTCGAGAGGGGGGATGTGTATGTGACGCCCGACGACGAGTACATCTTCAAAGGAATGGCAAAGCTGAAAGCGGATTGGCCCGAGCTTGATAATGTTACTGAAATTGAGAAAGAAGAAGCCCGAAGGCTATGTTGGAGCTCGATCATGCTCGTGTCAATTATAAAAGAGTTCACAACTCTCGACTTGACATTGCCTACGTTGGACCTGTCCTTCACCAAGCCTGAAAATGTACGCCATTCATTCTCATTTTTGGACTTTTCTCACTTGTTCCATTTCTATTTATTTGACCAGCTCGCTCTTCTTTTCCCTGGCGAAAAGGCATGCAAACCAAGGACGAAGAAGTCGATCTGGGTTCTACATAGCCAAACTGCTCTTCTTTGGACTTCTTGCAAGCGACTTTTATCGGAATCCGAGTGGCAGTGTCGCCGCACTGAATTGGCTAGCAAGGCCTTAGCAGCAGCCAAGTTTCTAGAACAAGCGCTGCAAGAACACGCCTGTCCAGAGGAACACGGTATTCCCCTTAGCGGGCATGGGCATCTCTTACAGTGAGCATTTTCACAAAGGAACGTGGCCCATAGTAATTTTACGAAGGATCAAATTCCTTGCATCGCAACAGTTCTCCGTGTCATCTCCAGTTCCTCGTAGGTATGTAGCATTTGATATATTGCACAAAGCCATAGTTGCTGAAACAAAGAGGCAGACTGGGTGCCGAGGTAGACGGCATTGAAGGATGGCGTAAGTATAGTATAATCGCACTTTCAGTATTTCCACTGACACCAAAGCAGTTGTTCATCGTGCTCGGATCTCCCGCCGTGTCGCTAAAATGGCACAGTTTCTCGCCCGATATGGGATTGTGATCGCCTCGCGCGCTATTGCTACGCGACCTCTCAGCGCTTGGGCTTCGATTTACCAGATTAAGATGTGAGTCTTTAACTTGTGGAAATCTTTTCGGGTGGCTCATACAGATCGCAACGTAGGGGAATTGATGTCTGGAAGTCTAATCGCGCTTTAACTGCGGCATTAGAACAATCAATATTATTTCTTCCGGCAGCCGACCTTATGTTGGTAGTGTGGCCATCTAAGGGTATGCTTGTCCTGTCTCCAATCGTCTTGTTTGCTGATCAGCACACCTAGTACGGTACGAGTATTATCGAGGCCTCCGGGCCGAATTAATCGAATGCTGTCGGCTTGCAGGGATAAATATCCCAGAAAAGCTCTCGTTTCCAGGTTTAGAGACACTGAAACGGAAATTGGAGCCTTCAGTGAAAAGTTCCTGTTCAGACATTCCAATGGCACCTCTAGATTAATACCCCTCCTGTTGTTGTATACTATGTTCAGCACGATTAACTACAAGCTTTTGATAGTTAGATTGAGAACAGGGGAGGAGGTCGTTCGCTTGTGAAGGGTGCTTCTGGAGCATGAATCTGGGCAACTCGAAGGCAGCAAAGACTTTACTGGCACTATACACAATGAATGTTAGCAATTGAGCGTCAAATGTAATAGGATCAGGTGGCATGAGGTTAAGGCTGGCGCCTTACCTAATCCTGAGTTGGCTGCCATCGTGCCACGAATGTTGACCTTGAACCTGGCAATACCAACCCCCACAAGTATAACCAATATTACAGCTGACATACATGTCAGGCGTGACTTCTCTTGCTGTAGAAAAGACACCTGCGACGAGTAACGCAGCACCTGCAGTAGCTTGTCGTCAATGGTAAGGCATTCATGATCATGCTCTCGTCCAAATCTCATTCTTTCCATGACTTGTATGGTCATCATCCCATTTTGGACGTGTACTTTTATCAGTCGTTTGAGAAAGGTCCGTTGTGATTCAACGAAGCCGATGTGCCAAAATTGCGCTCGCCGGTCGGATCCCTGTGAATACGATATCGTGCCAAAGCGACGAGGTCCAGATAGGCAGCCGGGAGCACGCCAAAGACTTTACAAGAAGAGACCCGAAGGCGTTGTGTATCAACGCAAGCGTATGACCAGACCAACCCCACTTGCTCAACACGGTGCAAATGGTCCTGAACGAACACCTCGAATTAGAAACGACCGGTTTTCACCTCTTACCGTAGATGATATGGATTCAAGCTCTTTAAAAACCCAGATAAGGCCATCTAATGGCCCAGAAACACCAGCAGAACACCCCGCTTCAACTCGGGATGGTTTTGCTTTGAATTATATCCTCGATTCAGCCGGTACAGATTCAATGGAACCCATGGCACCACTTTCTCATAATCAAGTTCCCGCACCATTTTCTATGGCCTCTATGGTACGATACTGTGCATATAAGTTGTCGCCCTTACATAGTTTTACAGTATAGCGATGTCTCATCCAATCTTATCCTTAATTATCAGCCCAAAACAATATCTCAAGAGAACTATATACCTCGTGGCCCTTCTTGCACGTTCTACAAACAGGATTGGTGGAATAGTCTCCTTCAGCTCTATTCTAACGGTGCCTCGGAAGGATCTCTGAGGGTTTATCAGGACCTAAGCTTTGTGTACGTGCCCCTGACTGCATATAACCCAGGTTAATGTTCAAGGCAGCCTCAACAAGTCCGTTTACTGGCTCTCAGTCGTAAACTTTCCCCACCTTATGGATAATTTGTGCAATTCGAGTACACGAGTTCTGGTCCAACCGTCCGTGGTCCTATCTGCCCTCGCTATAGCAACTATGATGAAGTCCTCCGAGGTAGGATTGGGGGAGGAGGGGAGGAGGTTTGCTTTGTGGCTAAGGGATGCCGCACAAGCCTCGCTTGATGCCAGCATCTCTGCGTCTTGGATAGAACCGAGCCTAGCGCAAGCTGCATTTGTCAGTAGTCGATTTACTCCCAAAGATCTTTCCTTATTGTTAACAGTTTCTAGCAGTCTTCGAGTGTGCACTGAATCCTACATATTCTGAGTCCCGGATGCACTCGTCAATATTTTTGCTCGATTCACTCATCCGTGCGCTTTCTTTAACCCAAATCGACCACGGCGAGCCGGGGGTTGCGTATTTCACCGCCAGTGACATTCCTCAGTTCGATTTACAGAAGCTCTGTCTTTCTTATAACACCGAGAGCCGTCGTAATCAATGCAACTGCAAGAAAATTCCTATTCTTCCGGGCATCGGCGCTAGTTCGCAATCAGGGAGCTTTGGGTATCCGATCGGTCATCTGGAACTCATTCTCGAGAGGGATTACTTTACTGTAACGCCCGATAACGAGTACATCTTGGAAGGAACGGCAAAACTGAAAGCAGATTGGCCTGAGCTCGATAATGTTGCCGAAATTGAGAAAGAAGAAGTCCGAAGGCTATGTTGGAGCTCGATCATGCTCGTGTCAATTATAAAAGAGTTCACACCCCTCGATTTGGTAATGCCTACATTGGACCTGTCCTTCACCAAGCCCGAAAATGTATGCCATTCATTCTCATTTCTGGACTTTTCTTACTTATTCCATTTCTATTTACTTGACCAGCTCGCTCTTCTTTTCCCTGGCGAAAAGGCATGCAAACCAAGTACGAAGAGGTCGGTCTGGGTTCTGCACAGCCAAGCTGCTCTTCTTTGGACTTCTTGCAAGCGACTTTTATCGGAATCCAAGTTGCAATGTCGACACACTGAGCTGGCCAGCAAGGCCTTAGCGGCGGCCAAATCGCTGGAACAAGCGCTGCAAGAATATGCCTGTCCGGAGGAGCACGGTATTCCCCTTGGTGGGCATGGGCGTCTCTTACAGTGAGCACTATCGCAAAGGAATATGACCTGTAGTAACTTTACATAGGATCAAACTCCTTGCATCCCGTCATTTCTCTTTATCACCTCCGGTTCCTTATAGGTATGTAGCATCGGATATATTGCACAAAACCATAGTTGCTGAAACAAAGAAGCAGAATCGGTGCCGAGGTAGACGACATTGAAGGATGGCGTAAGTATAGCATAATCGAATTTTCGGTGTTTCCGCTGACACTAAAGCAGTTTTTCATCGTGCCTGGATCTCTCGCCGCGTCGCCAAAATGTCACAGTTTCTCGCCCGTTATGGGATTGTGATCGCCTCGCGCGCTATTGCCAAGCGACCTCTCAGCGCGTGGACTTCGATCCACCAGATCAAAATGTGAGTCTTTAACTTGTGGAAACCTTTTCGGGTGGCTCATACGGATCGCAACGTAGGGGCATTGATGTCTGGAAGTCTAATCGCTCTTTGACTGCAGCGTTAGAACAATCAATAACGTTTCTTCCGGCAGCTGATTTTATGTCGGTCGTATGGCCATCTAAGGGTATGCTTGTCCTGTCTCTAATTGTCTTGTTTGCTGACGAGCACACCTAGTGCGGTACGAGTATTATCGAGGCCTTAGGGCCGAATTAATTGAATGCTGTCGGCTTGCAGGGATAAATATCCCAGAAAACCTTTCGATCCCAGGTTTA
>KN824282.1:930612-978292 GCA_000827415.1 Serendipita vermifera MAFF 305830 | reverse complement strand
TCAGACATTCCGATGGCACCTCTAGATTAATATCCCTCCTGTTATTTTGTTCCGTCTTCGAGACAATTATACAGGTTTTGATAGTTAGATTAAGAATAGGGGAAGAGGTCGTTTGCTTGTGAGGGGTGCTTCTGGAGCATTAATTTGGGCAACTCGAAGGCAGCATATGTTTGGATGCTCTCTATACGCAACAAGGGCTAGCAATGTAAGAGAACCAGGCGATATGGGGTCAAGGCTGGTGCCTTACATAATCCGTAGTTGGCTGCGGTGAATGTTGACCTTGAACCTGGCAACACCAACCCCCCACAAGTATAACCAAGATTACAGCTGGCATAAATGCCAAGTGTGACTGCTCCACATATAGAAAAGACGACTGCGACGGGTAACACAGCTCCCGCTGTAGCTTGTCGTCAATGGTAAGGCATTCATGGTCATGCTTTGGTTCAAATCTCATTCTTTCCCTGTTTTGTGTGGCCATAACTCTATTCTGGACGTGTGCTTTTCTCAGCCGTCTGAGAAAGGTCCGCTGTGATTCGGCGAGGCCGATATGCAAAAATTGCACGCGCCGGTCCGATACTTGCGAGTATGACCCCGCACCAAAGAGACGGGGGCCAGACAAAAAGCCGAGGGCTTGTCCTAATCTCCACGAGAAGACACTCAAGAATGCCGTGTCGCCGGTCAAACGAGCCCGGACACGCAGGCAAATAGGAAGCTCTCATTCTCCTGAACGTTATAATCTACAAGCTCCTCATCGTACAAGCCGTAGTCGATCAGACGAAGTATCGTATTCTGCACCAAACGGAAATGCAAATCCTCCATCCTTGCCATCGTTGTCGTCGTCAAGTTCGCCTTTCCTTGGCCTTGCCTTCCTAGAGGATGGGAACCTTGACCTTCTTACATCTGCTAATTGCGTACCTCGAGGCCCTTCCTGTACATTTTACAAGCAGACGTGGTGGGACAACCTTCTCTCCCTGTACTCTCAAAACCGAGCTCAGAGTGGCCTCAAGATTTACCAAGATCTAGACTTTATGTAGGTCATGCTATGACTATCAACCGCATACTCATACAATTTCTAGTTTCAACGAAAACATGTACTGGCTATCATTTGTCAACTTCCGTCGATTCGTGGATAACCTCTTTAATCCTCAGACGCGCCCCTTCATGCAACCATCCGTCGTTTTGGCAGCACTGGCACTGTCGACAATGATGAAATCTTCCGAAGTTGGCCTAGGTGAAGAAGGCAGAGGATTCGCCCTCTTACTCCGAGATGCGGCTCAATCATCCCTTGACGCTAGTATCTCCGCGTCCTGGATTGATCCAAGCTTGGCCCAGGCTGCATTTGTCAGTATTCCACACTTTGATTTATTACCTGTCATCTTACTGTTGATAGCTTCTGGCCTTGTTTGAAGCTATTTCACACCCTTTGCATTCTCCAGCACGAACAAGCTCGTCAATCTTCTTATTAGACTCTATTATCCAAGCCCTTTCGCTGACGACACTTGACGTACATGACCCAACTGTGACAACCTTTCTTCTTGGTGGCACACCCCATGTTTCTCCGCAATCAACTCACAGTACTAGCCCTCCCGAAATAGAAATACCTCCCAAGAATACCGCAGCCATTTGTACATGCGGCGAGCGTGTGGCTCTGGCCGCCGCTGGGATGAAACCGTTTTCTGAAAACAAGGACTATCCTAGAAACAGCCTGGACCACGTTCTGGGTAACATAAACTATAAAGTATCTGCAGAAGATCGGTTTTTACTCGAAGGGGTGCCTAAATATAGGCCTGACTGGCCTGATTTAACCCATGTTGCTGAAATCGAGAAAGAGGAAAGCCGTAGGCTCTGTTGGAGCTCTATGATGCTGATTACAATGCTCAGAGAGTATAGCCCTCTCAAGTATGAAATTTCATCGTGGGATTTTTACCTCACTAAACCTGAAAACGTACGTGTTTACCTGTGGGCTGCATTTTTCTACTTATTTGTACATACAGCTTGCTATTCTATTCCCAGGGGAATACAGTTGCAGAACTCGTGCCAAGGATTCAATATGGGCCCTGCATTGTCGTGCCACGCTCGTTTGGAGTTTTGTTCAGAAGCTTACAGATGGACAAGGTTGGGAGTACGAGCGCGTTGAACTGGCCAAGGAAGCTTGGAAAGAAGCAGAAATCATTGAGAAGGGTCTCAGGGCCCATGCTTGTCCCGAAGGACACGAAAATGGACGCAAATACTTCTTACAGTGAGTGGGACCATACATATTGATCGGTTATTGATATAATTTCAGGCTGAAACGGCTTATACTGGAGAGATTTGCATCATTGCTCCCATTTGGAGACTGGTATGCGGTTTCAGCAAAGATACAAGGCCAGATCTGACACTACCAAGGGCCCATAGTAATAAAAATATCCTCGGGGATTATCGTGAGTGTATTATGACAACTTGTCACTTTGATCTCATTACATTGCAGTCGCTCATCGCGCTGGGGTCGCACACTATGTCCGCCTTGTCCGTTCGATTATTGTTGATTCTGGTGTAAATGTCTCCTCGGTCGCCATCTCAACGCGACCCCTTAGCATCTGGTGGGCAATGCACCAAATCAAATCGTAAGCTTGAACCTGTATCATGAGTTTGCCGCTCGAGCTCATTTATTCCTCTTTCCAGTGGTATCTCGCTTTGGAGATCGTACCCGCATCAAACACTTGCATTAGAACAGTCGCTTGACTTTCTCCCTACTGTTGATTTTCTCTCAGCAGTGTGGCCATCTGATAGTGCGTCGTCTGCGCGCCCAACGGCAATTGGTACTTATTTCGAACAGTTCAAAAACAGTATTACGACCAAATACGTAATGAATTGTTGGAATGCTGCATGACTGCGGGCGTGCAGATACCCGCAGCTGTTCCCATTCCTGATTTCCCTACGGATCTGGGTAATTCTCCTTTGCCATCCCTCTGGATAGCAAGAGGGGCCTCCTCTGCGGACATACCAATGGCCCCTTTAGATTAGAGAGGTCGAGTTTCACTCCAGAATTTGATACTCCTACCCATAGACGAGACGGACGTGATGGCACATCATGCTACTGAGTAGAGGAAAGTGGTGAGATCTCAGGACCGGCCATTTCGTAGATAGCCCTTCCACACCGGACACTATTCACACCAATCTATTCTGTACTTAATACCTATTTATACTCTAATGGAAAGGCGATTGCAAATAACCATACTTGACTATCGACTAGCAGATAAATTTCAGGAATAAACTGTCCTTTTGTCAAGGACTATTCCAATGAGAACGGTATTAGGACGGAGACAATACTGCATTCAAAATGGCTGGCTTACTTAATCCGTAGCCGTCGCTGCGGTGAGCGACCTATCGTCCGATCCGACATATCATCCATCCTTGAACCCGGCGATATCCTAGCGTTTCATTGTGGATCATAGCTCCACCAAGAAACAGCAACGCCAGGTTAGGGGACTTTTTATATCATTACAATGTCTGCTGTCCCGAAAGCTGCATTGCCTAAACCTACTTCACGTGTAGAAAGAAATACTAGAAAGGTTGATGCAACCTCGGTTATAGCGTGTCGTCAATGGTATGTCAGTCATTCCGTGCTTGTCGGGTTGAATCCCACTCATCCACCATACCTTGGTTATCCAATTGAACCTATATGCTTCTAGTCGTCTTCGAAAGGTCCGTTGTGACTCCAATCGGCCTACTTGCAAGAACTGCACTCGCCGGTCCGATGCTTGCCAGTATGACCCCGCACCTAAGCGACGGGGTCCAGATAAAAGACCAAGGACTTATCATAACCTCCAAAGGAAGACACCCGAAGAGTCCGCATCCTCACCCAGACGGAACAGGACACCCGGACGCCTTGAACATAGTACTTCTCTGGAGCTAGGCGACCTTCATGCGCAGGGCATTGTAGAAGAGGCATCATATATGATGCTAGAAAATAATCAGAACGGTTCTTTGCCATTATTACCATCAAGCAGTATACCCATGCTCGGAAGTGCATATCTTGAAGATGAACTCCTCCTATCTGATACTCATTTATCGCACGGTCCTTCCTGCTCGTTTCAAAAGCAGACATGGTGGGATAATCTGCTTTCTATATATTCTCAGGACCGAGCAGAGGGCAGCTTAAAGATCTACAAAGATCTAGAATTTCTGTAAGTTGCATCATAGGCTTCACTTTCGTACTAATCACATGTAAAGTCTTAACGATAATCTAGAATGGATATCGTTCATCGAATTCCGTGGCTTTGCTGATAAATTATTCGTTCAGAGGGCACGCGCTACTATGCAGCCATCCGTAATTTTGGCTGCACTCGCATTGTCGACTATGATGAGATCTTCGGAGCTTGGTTTAGGTCAAGAAGGAAGGACCCTCGCCCTATGGCTTCGAGATACAGCACAGTCATCCCTTGAAGCGAGCATTTCAGCGTCATGGATTGACCCAAGCCTAGCACAGGCTGCATTTGTGAGTTTTTAAACGCCTATAGTTTGAACGTCTATGGGCTCTTATTCATGGTATAAACCTAGTTTTTGGCTTTATTTGAAGCCACCTGTCATCCCATGCACTCCGCAGCCCGGATGAGTTCATCACTTTTTTTACTTGATTCGATTATCCAAGCCCTCTCATTAATGAAGATCGATGCGTACGATCTGACAGTCACAACCTTTCCTGTAGGCAAGGTGCCCCGTGTTGGCTTCAGCGCCGCATGTACTGAAGAGATAATTTCAATTGGGATTGCCTCAAGGATATGTACCTGTGAAAGGAACTCGAGTTCTTTCCGCCCACGATTTCCCAAAAACAGTCTTGGCCACCTTTTCGAGACTATCAGCCGCACATTCCTTGCGGAGGATCGCTTTCTCGTGCAAGGATGTTCAGAACTCCGGCCTAACTGGCCTGAGCCGACTCATACTGTAGACATAGAGAAGGAAGAGAGTCGAAGGCTATGTTGGAACGCCATGATATTCATCACAATACTTCGGGAATACACTCACCTTGATCACCAACTGTCGACATGGGATTTTCAGGTCACGAGACCGGAGAATGCACGTATCAACGAGTGTTTTATTTCCTATTCAAAGCTAACTCTAACCGTTTTATGCATAGTTTGCAATCCTCTTTCCTGGAGAACAAGGCTGCAGGATTCATCCCAAGGACTCGATGTGGGCTTTACACTGTCGCGGGGCTCTTCTTTGGAACTTTTCTCAGAAGCTAGAGAACCGACTAGAAGTGGGGCATATACGTGATTCTGAGATAGCACAAGACGCTTGGATGGAAGCGGATGTAATCGAAGGGGCACTTGGAAAGCACGCGTGTTCCAGGGGGGAGGAGGGTGGGCGAAAATACTTATTATAGTGAGTAAATCTATCATATTTTGGCTGAATACTAATGTCTCTCGAGTTTAAGGCGGCTATTATCAGATCGCTTTGCGTCCAGCCCTTTTTTTCAGACGTGCGTACATACATTGGCGGCCTGAGCAGACCATGGCTAATACCATGCAAGATTTCATCGTAGTGGTAGTATCTCAAACGAAAGTCGTAAGTACACTATGATAAACAGTCGATTTCCATCCTGGGCTGACTCATATGTTCAAGTTGCCCACCGCTCCAGGGTGGTTCTATATATACACATCGTGGGGTTGATTGAATCCATGTCCGATGTCAAAGTTGCGTCAAAGGCTGCCTCATCGCAGGGTTTGAGCTTCTGGTGGCCCATACACCAAATCAAATTGTGAATCCTACCTTTTCCATTCACGCACTGATCTAATGTATGCTCACCCTCAGTGGTATAACGCTTTGGAGATCTAACCCAAGCATGACCCTTGCGTTGGAGCAATCCCTAGAACTATTGCCTGCCTCAGACTTCATGATAAAAATGTGGCCATCCAATGGTGCGTCAGCGACTTCTCAAGCCTTAATTTGCCCTAAAATCCCACAGAACATCTACTGGAGCACAATCGGACACTGAACGAGCTGGTAGGATGTTGTATGGCAGCAGGTGTTCATGTTCCAGCCAGGTTTACACCTTCTGGCTCGCGGAACTCTCTTATAACGTCAAATCAAAGGACAAAAGCGGCCTCGCCCTCAGACATTCCGATGGCACCTTTGGATTAGAGTTTCACCGTGAGGGATTTCATGTATTGTAACCACTTATTTTTAAGAGCTGGCCCCTATACAACGAAGCGATACAATGTCAAGCAAATAGAAAAGAACATACGCCTGGCAAGCAGCTTGCGGTGCATCGTTGAGGAGTGGTAATCAGCGAAACGTACCCTTCCCGAAGCGACCCAGGCTGCTAATACTCTTGGGCTCGGCCATAGACGAGCCTTGTCTTGGAACATTACCCAGTGGGGAAACAGGTTTATGAACGGCGAAAATAGTCGCTATAGTTCTACAATAGATAACGGGTTAAGCGCCAAGAAGCTCGCGATCGAAGAAGTACCTGACCAAGTGCAGAAAAGAGCAACAAAGATATAAGAGATATGTGTGTCCATATGCTCGTCGTCATAATGTTGTTCCACACATACCTATTTACCGTCTAATAGAGTGGAAGGGCTATTGCAAATGAACGATCGACGGTGTTCGTTCGACTATTGGCCGGTGGAGAAAACTGGTGGGGGTAAACATAAAGCCACACTTTTCTCTAGCTCTAGGGTTATTCCAAAGAAAACGGGATCGGAACGGAGACGCCAATCATCTAAAAATAACGAGCTTACCTCATCCGTAGTGCGGCACTGCGGCGACTGAAGTATCGTCCACAGTCAACATACATCCATTCTTGAACCTCACGACACCCTATCGTCTCATTGTAGGATCACAGCTCTACTAGGAACCGGCAACGCTAGGTTAGGGCATTTTCTGCAGTATTACGATGGCTGCTGTTTGCCCCAAAACTGCATTCCCTGAAGGTGCTTCACACGTAGAAAGGAGTACTAAGAAGGTCGATACGACCTCGGTAATAGCGTGCCGTCAATGGTATGTCAGTCACGCCATGCTTGGGTTGAATCCCACTCATTCACCATACCATGGGACCCGTATTCCGAATATATTTCTCACTAGCCGTCTACGGAAGGTCCGTTGTGACTCCAATCGGCCTACTTGCAAAAACTGCACTCGCCGGTCCGATGCTTGTTTGTATGACCCCGCACCTAAGCGACGTGGGCCGGACAAAAGATCCAGGGCGTGCCATAATCTTCAAAGCAAGACGCCCGAGGAAGCCACACGACTACGCAAACAAAGAAGGACAACCGGACGTCTTGGACGCAACACTTTACCGGCGCTAGACGATCTTCAGGCTCAGGGTATTGTGGAAAATGCATCGCTTACGACGTTGGTAGAGAACCAGAACAGTTTCTTGGCGTTTTCACCGTCAAGCAGTGTACCCATGCTCGGAAATGCATACACTGAGGATGGATTCCTCCCATCTGATACCCATATATTATATGGCCCTTCCTGTTCTTTTCAAAGACAGACGTGGTGGGATAATCTACTTTCTATATATTCTCAAGACAGAGCAGAGGCTAGTTTGAAGATCTACAAAGACCTGGACGTTCTGTAAGTTGTATTCTGGGTCTGAATCCCCTGCCAATTGTCCACAGGCTTAATGATAATCTATACTGGATATCTTTCATCGAATTCCGTCGACTTGTTGACAACTTGTTCGATCCGATGGCGCGAGCCATGATGCAGCCATCCGTAATTTTGGCTGCGCTCGCATTATCGACTATGATGAAATCATCAGAGATTGGTTTAGGTGAAGAAGGAAGGACCTTTGCATTATGGCTTCGAGACGCTGCACAGTCGTCACTTGAGGCGAGTATTTCCGCATCATGGATTGACCCCGGCATCGCGCAGGCCGCGTTTGTGAGTATTTAAGTGTCTAATTGGCTCACATTGATGGCATGAAACTAGCTCCTGGCTTTGTTTGAAGCCACCTGTCATCCCCTACACTCCGCAGCCCGTATAGGCTCATCACTTTTCTTACTTGATTCGATTATTCAAGCCCTCTCGTTGACGAAAGTCGATGCGCACGATCCGACGGTTACCACTTTTCTCGCAGCCAAGGTACCTCGTGTTGGCTTCAGCGCCGCGCCTACTGAGCGGGAAGAAGTAATCCCTATTGGGTTTGCCTCAAGGATGTGTTCTTGCGAAAATAATACGAGACTTTCCCGCTCGCGCTTTCCTAGAAACAGTTTAGGCCATCTTTTTGATACCATGCGCCGCACATTCTTTGTGGAAGACCGCTTTCTCCTCGAAGGGATCTCAGAGCTCCGGCTTGACTGGCCCGATCCAATTCATATCGTGGATATCGAGAAAGAAGAGAGTCGGAGATTATGTTGGAACACCATGATATTTATCACGGCTCTTAGGGAATTCACTCACCTTAATCACCGACTGTCGACGTGGGATTTTCAAGTCACCAAACCGGAGAATGTACGTATTAACGACTGGTTTATTTTTGTTCAAAGCTAATTCTAAGCCCTTTGCGCACAGTTTGCAATCCTATTTCCCGGAGAACAAGGATGTAAGAGTCATCCAAAGGACTCGATATGGGCGTTACACTGTCGCGGAGCTCTTCTTTGGAACTTTACTCAGAAGCTAGCAAACAGACCGCACTTGGATTCTATAGGCGACTCTGAAATGGCGCGGGATACTTGGAAAGAAGCAGATATAATTGAAGAGGCCCTTGGAAAGCACGCATGTTCCAGAGGAGATGAAGGTGGGCGGAAATATTTTTAGAGTAAGTGAACTACATACATAGCTTGATTGAATACTAATATCCCTTGAGATTAAGGCGACTATTGTCGGATCGCTTTGCTTCCAGCCTCTTTTTTCAGACGTGCGTATAGAAAGTGGCTAAGTGGTTGCGTACCTGGAACTGAGAAAAATCCAAGATTACACTGTAGCGGTACCATCTCAAACGAATGTCGTAAGTGCGCTAGAACAGAGAGTCGTTTCTCACCTTAGGCTTATTCATGTCTTCGAGTCGCCCATCGCTCTAGAATGGTTCTATGTGTGCGCATTGTGGGGCTGGTTGACTCTGTGTCCGGTGTCGGCGCTCGCGCTGTATCCATGCAGGCCTTGAGCACCTGGTGGCCTATGCATCAAATCAAATCGTAAAGCTTGTCCTTCCCATTCACGAGTTGATCTCACGTATACTTTTCCCTAGTGGCATAAGGCTTTGGAGATCTAATCCAGCCATGACTCTGGCATTGGAGCAATCTCTGGACCTGTTACCTGCTTCTGACTTCATCACGAGAATGTGGCCGTCTAATGGTGCGTCAGCATTCCCATATGCCTCGCTTTGCACTGATTTTCCATAGAACATCTACTTGAGCACAACCGAACACTCAACGGCTTGGTGGAATGTTGTAGGATAGCGGGTGTTCATGTTCCAATAAGGTTTATGCCTTCTGGCACACAGAACTCGCTCATAATACCATCACAGAAGTCAAAAAAAGCCTCGCCCTCTGACATTCCGATGGCACCTTTGGATTAAAGTGACAATTGTTCCACTTCGAAGGATTTCATTTATCGTCACCGCTTGTTCCTTGATAGTTGCTCCCTATGTAACAAGCGATACAATGTCAAGCGAATAACAAAGAAAATTTGCCTGGTAAACTGTTTGTGGTGTGGGGTAATCAGCGTATGGTACCCTTCCCGAAGCGACCGGGCTTCTATATACAGGTTCGGGCTGCCACTCTTGGGCCCAGCCATAGACGAGTCTAGTATCACCTTGTCTAGGAGCATTAACCAATAGGGAAACAATTTTATGGACGGCGAAAATAGCCCTAATGGCTCTACAACGGCTGGCGGGTCGAGCGACGCCAAGGACGAAGCAGCAAGTCCTTTTGACGGAGAAAAGAGCAACGAAGAGACTTCAGCGCTCTCTGTGGTTGCATGTCGTCAATGGTATGTGTCTCCTTTCGAGCTTATATCCTGGTTGTCACCTTCTTACCCATGCCGCCCATACACGTAATATAAAATCAACATACGAAACCGCCAAATTCGCTACCAATACATTCAATCCAGCCGCTCGAGAAAGGTCCGATGTGATTCAGCAAGGCCGGTATGCAAAAATTGTGCTCGACGATCGGATCCTTGTGAATACGATACTGCGCCCAAACGACGAGGTCCAGATAGACAACCGGGGACGAGGCAACGGTTGTATAAGAAGAAGCCAGAGGATGCCAGTATACCGTATACAAAGCCGGCCAAACCTAGTACAAGCACCACAAGTCCGCATGAATTGCAGGGTCCGCACCGCACGGTTCGAACAAGGACAACTGAAATGATTCGTAAGACCTCATCCAGCTCATTGAAGAAGAAATTACCGTCGGTTGCGACAGTTACACCAACAAAAGTCTCATCCGAACTACAGGTATCACTTCCTCACACGCTTGGGGATCGTGATTTGGAGGCTTCACTACGTGCAGTGGGATTTGAGTCGATAGACCGACTTTTGCGTATTGCCAACCATGAAATCATCTCAGCGTCATCAAATATGTGGACAACCATTCCGAAAGATCAACATCTGCACGAGCCACCAGTGCTTGTACTAGCTGGACGTCATGCATCCCAAAATTCACTGCTTTATGCCGCAGATGAAGACATATTCGACGATATCCGCTCTGACTTCTTTATTCCCCGTGGACCTTCGTCCTCTTTTCATAAACAAACGTGGTTCGATAGCCTACTTTCTATCTATTCGGACGATCCTTCACAAAGTATGCGAAGGGTTTTTCAAGATTTGCACCTTTTGTGAGTGATTATTGGTAACTATTATGAACACCACCCCTGTTCTGACTGCTCACACAGGCTAGAAAACAGTGTCTACTGGTTGTCATTCATCAATTTTCCTCGCTTTGTGGATAATATTTTCAACCCTAGTACGCGCATCTTTGTGCAGCCATCGCTGGTTTTATCTGCGCTAGCTATGGCTACGATGATGAAATCCTCCGAGGTAGGCCTAGGGGAAGAAGGAAGAAGACTTGCACTTTGGTTAAGAGATGCGGCACAATCGTCACTTGATGCTAGTATTTGTGCCTCTTGGATCGAGCCAAGTTTAGCGCAAGCAGCCTTTGTCAGTTCCTTGCTTCTTTGAGCGACTATTTCTCAACGTCAGACAGTTTTTAGCGCTATTTGAAGCCTCTCCGCATCCAGGACATTCTGCAACTCGAATAAGCTCGTCGGTTTCTTTGCTGGACTCGATTATCCAAGCACTTTCATTGACAAAGATCGATGCAAGCGAACCAAGCGTTACAACTTTTCTTCTTGATGACGTTCCTCGTGTGAACGTTTACGGCCTCGGAACGGAGGCAACTCCACTCCCATCCAACCAAACGCGCGTTGCGAAAGATATTGAGGATACAGATTCCACCCAGCCTCGATGTACCTGCGGCAAGTTTCCAGTTGGACCCGGTGTCAACACCAAAGCACCATCGAAAACAAGCAGTAACCCCAGCCAAAAGCAAGGGAGTACCCCGAGAACGGCTGAAGGGATTTCTGCAACTAGCTTCTCCCCCGAAGGATCATCGAAGTTCACGGCTGACTGGCCCGACGTGTTTGATGTTGTAGAAATTCAAAAGGAAGAGAGTCGAAGAGTATGCTGGAGCTCTATGATGCTATTTACGGCCCTTAGAGAGTATAGCCCTGTCAAACTGGAAGCGGCCACCTGGGAGCTTCATGTGACCAAGCCAGAGAGTGTATGTGCCTACTATATCCCGAAATGAGGCTGATAGTCTCGTAGTTCTCTATATTCTTTCCCGGTGAAAAGGTTTCCAAAGTGGATCCCAAAAACTCGGTATGGGCGTTGCACGCTCGGGCCGCTCTTCTATGGAACTCTTGTCAAAAGCTCAGTTCGAGGCCAGATTGGAATACTCGACGTGCAGAACTGGCAGGAAAGGCTTGGATGGAGGCAAATGCCATTGAAGATGGCCTAAGAGCGCACGCATGTCCTGCAGGACATGGCACTCCTTATGCCGGAGGGGAATATCTTTTGCAGTGAGTAGTTTACCCTTGTTTCGACACATAGTAACCCTGTCCTCAGAATCAAGCTCTTGATTTCCAACCAATTCACAATATCAGCCCCAATTCCTCAAACGTATGTTTAAGCTATCACGGCTACCGCACACATAACTAATATTGAGCAAAAGTCTTGGACGAGATAGCGACAACGCAAAGTCATGGCGTAAGGAATCCTCTTTCAACGCATTTATTATTATCTAAAGCGAAATCAGTTGCGCATCGTACTAGAATAATTCGTCATGTTCGCATGATGGGATATTTTGTTGCCAAGTTTGGCGCCGCTGTTGCGGCACTCACAGTTTCAAAACGCCCTTTAAGCGTCTGGTGGGCAATGTATCAAATAAGGTCGTGAGTATTTTGGCTCTCCTTATACCCGCAAGTCGCATCCACTGATGAACCTCATCTACAGAGGCATCCTCTTGTGGAGGGCCAATAGAAACCTCAATATCGCTTTGGAACAATCCGTCGATCTGTTGGGAATCGCGGATTTTATGACGGCAATGTGGCCCTCAGGGAGTATGTGTACATTGCATTTTCATGCCATAGCTGACCACAACACAGTGCAGCAAGGTTACTACGAACAATTGAAGACGGAACTACTGGAATGTTGTTTGCAGGCTGGGATTCATGTCCCGGCTCCGGTTCCAATTCCTGGTTTACCCATGGAGCTGAACGCCAAAATGATACCTTCGTTTTCCATGGCAAAGGAAGCGTCCGCTTCTGATATTTCCATGGCACCTTTAGACTAAAATCATCTAGATTCTTTGCAGTTGGATAGCCTACATGTCCTGCAGTCATATAATAGGGAAATATAATACACATCGAGGTCATCAAGAGTGTTGTTTTGTCGTAAGAGCTCTGCCTGTGAGAAGAGGTACCCATTACATCCCAAACGTCAAACTCCTGGGAACGTGGTCGTACGTTGCACCTTCAGATTCGCCGGTTCCCCTTCGAGGGCGACCTCCTTGTTGCATTTCGGTAGTAACGTGTCGTAGATTAGGATCCTGGGGCCCATTCCCGATCTGGGTGGCGAGAGCAATATCGGGTCTAGTCTCTATCGTAGACACAGGTGTCTGATCTCCACTTCTTGGAGGTAATTCAGATGTTGAAGGTGTTTGTGTAAGGTCAATGCCACTAATTTGGGCCACGTCTCCTTGTCCTCGGTCCGTATCTATTGTCAACGCCCTCGGACGATCTCGGGAAGCGGAGCTAGCATTGGATAGCGAGGCATGATGTGATCGAGCAACTGCTGGAGCCCCTGAGCGAAGGGTCGAGTTCTCGCCTTCGACGATGCGTAGGGCTCCTTTGAGTGCCTCTCTTTCTTGGCGGACATTTTGCAATTCCTCTTCCACCTGGGCACGCTGCATTCTCTCCGTGGCTACCATCTTGTTGGCCTAGTAATGCATTAGTCCCTCGAAGCAGGTGCTTTGTCGTCCTACTTGCCTCTTCAAACAATGCCTGGCTGAGACTTTCCAGTTCCTCTTCTAGCTTCCTCTTTTCTTCAAGTGCCTTTGAGGTACTTTCTCTTTCTCTCTGTAGGGCCTGGGCAAGTTCTGCTTCTCGTTTGGAAACGCTCGACACGGTCGAATGAAGAGACGGCATGGATGGTGATGCGAGGTGCGAGTGAGCCCGGTGTAAGTTGGGAGTTGAAGAACTTGGGCTGTCTATGGATGGATGTGGGGTATGCATTCCAATACTACCACCGCTATCACGGTGCATATGTCCTGGTGGTGGCGTACTTGAACCGCCGTTGTTCCTAAGAAACTTGAAGAACCCTGTTTCGCTCTTTGCTATTGGTGGGGTGGACGCAGATGGCGAGCCTGCATTGGCTGGTAGAGGTGCTGTGGCGGGGGGATATATTGCCGACGACCGGGCCCACCCGACGTCAACTCGTCGTCCTGAAGCATCTCGCTTCAGTGCCGCTTCTAGCATTTCGGTGTTGGAAAGTGCAAGGGCAAGATTGGATTGTGTGACTGTCAAGGTTGTCTGTAATTCCGTTTTGGCTTTCAAAGTGTGATGTAGCAAAGCTGCCTATTATCATATAGCCACAGCATCGGAAGTCGATTATACGTTCAAGGAGGGGGATGAAACCAGGGGCGGCCATGTTAGATCCGGTAAGCACACACAAATCAAGAATACTGCTCACGAGTTCTTCAACCCAACCTAGCATGCGTCCTAGTGCATCTCTCACATCATCGTGACGGTCCAAGCTTGCCGTCCATACTCTGAGCGCGATCTCTCTATCCGCTGCTGCCGCTGCAAGAGGCGATTTTATCTTATTTGGGGTCTCCTTTACTGTTTCTGGCGCGTTGCTATAATTCCCTTGTGACGATGGTCCCATTGTGGATGCATCGTTGGGGTGGCCAGACACCGAGTTTCTAGTTTCACCTTGGTTCGCAGAATAAGAGGTTCTTGAAGCGTTTGAGGGACCGGTCTGAGGGATTTCGTGTTCGTCTCTTTCAAATTCTGCCATGGTCAAGGTCCAAGGTACTCAAGGCCGCCATTGCCAAGGTGGTAATGCGAACGCGACGCGAGAAGTATATATAAGTGCCAATACATCAAACAATCATCCGAAATAATAAAAGAAAACAGGTAAACGTCGGCTTCTATGGCTCTGACCAGCCCTCCCCATAGCTTCCCTGTCTCGTCGACGCACTATTACCAGATGCCTGCAGGTTTGGGAGCTCCATACTCCGTGGTGCTAATTGCTGCGTGATGATCTTTCCCTTTGCACCACGATCTTTCGAGTCGATGCCACCTTCGTCGTCTACCCCTCGCGGCCGGAGCTTGACGCGTTTCTTTATACCACGTGAAGGCATAGTACTGCTTCCTGTTATCTCAATTCGTCGCTGCATTTCATCAAGTTCCATGTCCTCTTCACCCGAAACATTGCCGCTACCGGGGATCGAGCCAGCACTGCGAACAGTGTCAAAGGATGCCCTGGATGTAATGTCGTTGAGAGCTGGAAATGCATGAAAGATGGAGGAAGCGAGACCATTTCGTGACGGTGAGTTTGCGCGGCTACTCATTCGACTGTCACTGGTCAGTGATGTACCAGGAGTCCCAGTAGTTGGGAATAGGGAGGAGGATATGCCACTTTGAAGCTCCCACTTTCGTGCGATCCCAGAGGAGATGGTAGATGGATGCGGGTTGCTCGTAAATATTGTAGTCGATGGGGCAGACGGTGGAGGGAAATATGAGAGTTCGGAGATTGGTATACGCTTAGTTGACGTTGTTGATGATATAGACTTTGCCGGCAAGAGTGATGAAGTTGAAGTGGATTCGGACAGCGTGTCGTTGTGCGTTGAAGGCGAGGACTCGATATAGGATGCTTTAGAAGGAGAAGAGAATGTACTTCCTGGTCTCCCTGATGCTGTAGTGCGTGCAGGCGAAGGCTCATCACCCAAATTTGTCTGGGACATGTTGGAGGTCAAGTCGACCAATTCGCCATTACGATCTTTCTTGCTGGCGTTGCCGACTGGTATGTAGAGGACCTTTCTCAGATGGATTGTATCTGACGCCCACATCTTGTTGGCCTTCCGAAGTTGAGCAACTGTAACTCCGTACTTGAGTGCTACACCTGCAAGGGAGTCTGTCGGAAGAACCTTGATGAAAGTTTAGTTAGTGTGTCAAGAGAATTGAGAATGAGACAAACAGTATGTTCAAAGACCTCAGCTTCGACAACCTCTGTCGCTCTTTTCGGACCGAGACTGTCGTCCAAGATGGTGATGCCTTCGCCCGAAATGAGGTTGGGTGTTCGGCTTCGCTCCGTATATGTCCCAGTCGTCTTCCTCGACAAAGACGGAGTCGTGCTAGTGGATACATCATCCCTCTCTACAAGGGGTCCTCTAGTCCATCCGACGGCAATACCCTGATCACCGACGCTTCGATCCCTGCCTCGTGAACGTTCTGGCTCCTCAAATGTCGGAGTAGATACCGGTCTACCCCAGACATCTAGGTATGCATGTCCACCACGGGGAGTTGCCGTCCGGGGAGTAGGGCTAAGAGCTTCGTTCCACATCGTCTCCACATCCCCCCATAGCTTGGATCCAAAGCCCGAACCGAGGGCAAATGAAAATGGGCTGGGTAATGCACTACGAAGCGCACTCTTTCCCTGTTTGCGTGCCTTTCCTTCTCGTGTCTTGTCGTCTTCGTCCAAGTCGGGGTCTCCAGCAGACGAGGTATGCAGCTCTGGAAGCGGTTCTGTAGGTGACTTCCGCCTCTTATAAGCACTCGTTGAGGGCGTGACGGATCGTGAATTGACAGGCCGACCGTCCTGCCTCTCTTTACCCCGTGTGGCGCCAAGGGATGTCGTGGAGCCATTTGCATTGATATAATCCGATTGATTTGAGGATATACGCGGAGTTTCAAGAGCAATGTTGCTAAATTCGACATTTTGCTCGTTCACAGCATCTTCCAAATCACTCCGCAATCGGCGTGGCTTTGGTCGAGGCCGTAGATTACTCTTAAATGGCTGTTCTATATTGCCGGTGAAGCTTTCAGTTGCTGCCAACGAAGAGCCGCCACTACCACCGACGCTGGTAGCAATTGAAGTGGACCTGCCTCGCGTAGAGGGTAGAAGGAGTGTATTATTGCTAGTTGAGATTATATTTGAGGAAGACTTTGGGTCTGACCAAGGGTTTGCGGATATTGGAGTGGGCGGTTCGGCGAGCAGAGAGCGGTCCCAAGATGAATGACCATCGTTCATTCTTTCCAATATCGATGGAGATTAATCGTCATTAAAGAGTGAGAAACTGCTGGTCGTCGATAGAGTCCAAAGCTTGATCCCTAACCTTCACCTTATGGCGGCAACATCGTCGTACGTAGCCCTTTATTCTCAACGCTCACTACTTTATTTTCAACTAATATTTGCTGATTATTCAACTAGCTCCCGCCAGATCAAAGTCACGGGTGAGCCACAGCTACGCCATGCCTCTTCCGCTCCCTTTTAACCAATATCCATCCAGTTATTGCTGCACACGGACTCATCAAGCGAGAAGTATTCAGGCTTCCAGATCCGTTTGCAGTCGTCACCATTGACGGCAACAGCAACACGAGCCAAACCACTCAGGTAATCAAGAGATCGCTCTCACCATCCTGGAACGAATATTTCGATTTGTAAGTTTTGTTTTTATCCTAATGCTTACGGTGCCACTGTGACCACAGCGCTTGATTTGTCGCTTTGCTTTTGCCGGCTTTTTCCCCCCCCCTTCATTTCCTATTTTAACCCTGGCTCATCTGCTTGTACTAGCACTGTAAACGACCACTCTGTCATCAACGTTCAGATATTCGACGCCTCAAAGTTTAACAGGAAAAAGGATTTGGGCTTTCTAGGGGTCGTAAACGTCCGTGTCGCCGAGCTCGATCTTAATAATCACGGTATGTCATCATCCCCTCGCTTACTTTCCACCTTGTCCATCTCTCTCCCTTGCACTATCTTGCCGCTATCCTTGAGCGCTCCTCGCCCCTCGACTCAGTTCGGGCGCTACTTACACGTCGCCCGAACGAACTACACGTCGAGTGTGGTAAGCCACAAGACATTTACCATGGATTTCTTAAACGATCCCTCGGATCGTATTCAATACCTAGTACCGGGTCATTACCCTCTGAGGGTGGCTACCATCTTCCCACTGCGCCTGCACCTGCACCGCCTGCTCATGCATGGCGGCTGCGTCTCATAATGATGTGTATTGTGACTCTATACTCCGGGCTCTTGTCAAACACGTAATCTAGACACTAATCTGGACCCTCAGACGTCCATACATTCGAACTCAGAAAGTCAAACGACAATTTGGTAGTCAACGGACGCCTTGCTCTCCAGATCATCGCCAGCAACTCTCCCGGACCGTCTATTAACCCAACCAGTCATTTGACCGACCTGTTTGGTACCCTTGACATTTCCCCCGGGCAACCCGCCAATACTCCAACCGCATCCTCTCCCAGCCCCACGCCCGGCATGCCTCCTTCACGCCCTCAATTCCAAGGTACTATGACCGGTGGTGGCTCTAACACTGGCGGATGGAACCCAAATCTCGGGTTCCCAACCGCGCGTCCAACGTCCGCCAACCCCGCGCCTGCGCCAACTCCTTCGGCCATACAGCAACAGCCACAACCGCCTCAGCAGCCCATTTCTCAAGTAACCAATAATCCAAATACCGTCGTTGCGTCGGTGTCTGGTCAAGGGCCTAACATTGGGTTCAGCACTCATTCAGATGAGCAGGGACCTCTGCCACCAAACTGGGAGCGACGGCAAGATCATTTGGGTAGAAACTACTATGTCGATCATGTAAATCGAACGACGACTTGGCATCGCCCGTCGTTTAACCAGACCGCCAATGTCGCCGAACAGACCGCGGATCAAAACAACGCAAGAGACCGCATGAACCAGCGAATCCTCGTTGATGAAATGCTGGGGGATAACACGAACACCACGACAGCGTCTACCGTTGATGTGAACAGACAGTCAAGCGCCATCGCCACTACCACCCCTGCCAGCACACCGGCTTCCAATGATCCCCTTGGAACATTGCCGGCTGGTTGGGAGGAGCGTCGAACTCCAGAAGGCCGAGTTTACTTTGTGGATCGTGAGTGTTCTACATATCTCGGGCTGTCCCAAGTGGCTAACCATCCGATTTAGACAATGCTCGCACAACCACATGGGTCGACCCAAGACGTGGACGACCTGGTACAGCTGCCAGACCCGCCGCTGGAGCGGCTGGACAACACCTGGGTCCCTTGCCATCCGGCTGGGAGATGCGACTCACGTCGACGTCCAGAATATACTTTGTGGATCACAATACCAAGACTACGACATGGGACGACCCGCGTCTCCCTTCAAGTTTGGACGCCAATGTGCCCCAATACAAGCGTGATTTCCGAAGGAAACTCATCTACTTCCGCTCGCAGCCTGCGATGCGCCCCCCGAGTGGAAACGTACACATCAAAGTGCGAAGAAACTACATATTCGAGGACTCTTATGCGGAGATCATGAGGCAGACACCTACCGACCTAAAGAAACGCTTGATGATCACGTTCGAGGGCGAACCTGGTCTGGACTATGGTGGTGTTTCTCGGTATGTATCCTCCCTTTTACTCTATGAATAGCGTATTGACATGGCTACAGTGAATTCTTCTTCCTCCTCTCGCATGAAATGTTCAACCCCTTCTACTGCCTCTTCGAGTATTCGGCTCACGACAATTATACATTGCAAATTTCGCCCGCCTCAGGCGTCAACCCCGAGCATTTGAACTACTTCAAGTTTATCGGGCGTGTCGTTGGATTGGCCATCTTCCATCGACGCTTCTTGGATGCATACTTTATCACTAGCATGTACAAGATGATCCTACACAAGAAGATTACTCTCTCAGACTTGGAGAGTGTTGATGCCGAATTGCATCGCAGTATGTCATGGACATTGTGTGTTAACTCTGCTCCTGATTCCGATGCAAATACTGACATTACAACTTAGGGAAAATGACATTACTGATGTCATCGAGGAGACGTTTAGCGTCCAAGAGGAACGCTTCGGAGAGCTTGTTACCATCGAGCTCAAGCCTGGAGGTGCAGACGTACCTGTGACCGAGGAAAATAAGGCTGAATTCGTCGAGTATGTATTCATCGTTATTAATACCAGCCGAGACTCACTGCTGCTTAGGTACATGGTGGAGTATCGAATCACGAAGCGGATACAAGAGCAACACACCGCCTTTATGGAAGGATTCAACGAGCTTATCCCACAAGAGCTTATCAACGTTTTCGACGAACGCGAACTGGAGCTCCTCATCGGTGGTATCTCCGAAATTGATGTGGATGATTGGGCCAAGTTTACCGATTACCGTGGATACTCGACCGACGACCAGGTTATCAAGTGGTTCTGGCAATGTATCCGCAGTTGGCCTCCGGAGCGCAAGTCGCGGTTATTGCAGTTCGTTACCGGAACTTCGCGCATACCCGTCAATGGCTTCAAGGATCTTCAAGGATCTGATGGACCACGTCGCTTTACGATCGAAAAGAGCGGTGATCCCAGCCAGCTACCCAAAAGTCACACCTGCTTTAATAGAGTGCGTAAATCGATGTTTACCAAAAATCACGAGACTAACACGAAATTCTAGATTGATCTTCCTCCATATACGGACTACAACAGCCTGGAACAAAAGCTAACGTTAGCTGTGGAGTACGTACCCTTTGAAACCCGATGCTATACTCGACTAACAACCCTGCAGAGAAACGGTCGGATTCGGACAAGAATAAAATGCCCGCTGTATTTCCGTCCGACTGCGGCTTCGCTTTTCCTGGTTGTGCCTCTCAAGTTCCTAGATGGATTTCTATGCTGCTTCTGCTCTGCCCTCGCAATTAATTCGTTTCAATTTCCTTGTATGCTCAAACTTTACGATGTGGAATACAAATTTGCGTTCAGACAACCATGTGGAGCGAAAGAGTTCGATGTTTATTAATAACACAGCTTCCCGGCTTCACGACCCTCCTGGCGCTTATCCGGAGAGGACGTGGTCGTAGGAGCAGACACATATAATAGCTACGACCGTCTCTTATACCCAACGTCAACTTCAGATGACCAATGCCAAAAACGGCACAGACAGCAATCTGCCGTTTCCGCGACCTTTTGGGGGTATAGCGGAGGGTGATGCCGACTTTTACCTCAGTCTTCTATTCAACCTAGGCTATACGGCAGTGTTTTGCATCACTGCTCGTACCTTTATACCCAAACGAACGCGAACGATCAGCAAAGGGGCTACACTCAGTTTGACCTTCGAGCGGACATTCGCTACCGCATTGAGGATGCTGCAGTCACGACAGTTGTCTTCTAGAGAAAGCTCGATAATAACTGCATATCTACAAGCGACATACAGTGCCGGATACGTGTCATTGTTGGAAGAGTTGCTCTCTTCCATTCTCAGTGCTGCCATATACGCTACCAGGGATGGCCTTACGTTTGACGAGTGGATAAAGGCTGCGGAGAAAAACCCGGGACTTATGGAAGTTAGAAAGTCTGAGCGAGATGCGTTTCGGAACTGGGTGACCAAGATAGAGTGGTCCATTCATGCCATATTCGCCTTCGAGCTGGCTTTCGCGTTCCAGTCCGAATTGTGTGGACGTACTGAAAATGGAACATGGGTGCTTTACTTCAGGTATGATTCTACACGTCTATCAAAATGCCACGAGCGCTAAACTGCGCACCAGACTTTTAGGGAATTTGATCGGTTTCTTCAGTGTGATCTACCTTCTCTCGATGGTTCATAGACTCCACGATTTGGAAGGAATTAATAAACTCGCCCTTCGAAGGATAAAACTCACCCTCGTCGCTATTTTCTTCATTCCATTGACAAGATCCTTCCAATCCGTTACAACCTCTACAACATTATCTACAAGCCCACTCGATTCGGACACGATAATATTCAAAACGGTGTTCTACACCTGCCAGCTTCTACCTGAACTAATTGCCTGTTTTATAACGTCCATTACCGACTACCGTACACTGTGTGACACAGGTCCATGGGGAGATTGGACAAGGAGAAGGGTAGAAAATGGTCAACCCAACACTCTATCCAAATCCAAGATCCTTGCGCACTACTTTACGCTGTGGAGAGCTCCCCGCCTACTTAAAGCCTATATTAGAAAGATCCGTGGCACGCACCAGGATGACCAAGATATATATATGCAAGGCCCTCTGATTAGAGAGCATTCGCAGAAACCTTCTCGCAACATCTCCCGGGTCAATCCAGAACCCGCCATAATCTTATCCAAACTCGATGATAGCCGCAGTTTAATAGCCGCCTTGGACACAGACAAGGAAAGCATTTGGACAGAGTCGTCAGGTTTTTCAAGCAAGCAAAAGATCCACCCAGGCTCCCAGGCAAGCGCCCAGAGCAGCCACTCATCACTCGTCGAGGACATTAACCTATGGAGACCTCGCTTTCCTCGTGTATTTTCCTTGTGACGCACCGGTTGTAATCTAAGGGAGACTGTCCTAGGTTGCTTGTATTCCTGTCATCTGCTCCCGTCCGCTCCTGCATGTATTCTTAACTGTTGAGGGTTGTTTACGAGATTGAATAGAGATTTGTTCACTGCCTTTGGGGTTCTCACTGAACTAATGCCGGCGGATAAGCCCCCGGGCCCCACCTTTGAGATAGCTGCTGCGGAGGTCGGCCGCATGAGCGAATGAACAGACTGCGCCGAGCCAAATTAAAGGGTCGTATCATACCACTGGGTAGGTTTTTTTACGCAGTAAAGTGTCGTCTTGCACCCTACGACAACTGTCCATGAAGCTATGAGCCCGAGTGGAAACAGCACCAATGCCGATACTCGGCCATTTCCAAGGCCATTTGGGGGAATCCCTGTTCAGTGGGATTTCTGGGTGAATCTCGTCTATGGCGTGGGATTCACTGTTGCCTTTGGGATCAATCTTTATACCTTATGCCGCAAGAGGACAAGAACGACCGCGAAGACTGCCTCTTTGATATTGTCGCTCGAACGAATGGTCGGGGTGATAGCGATGAGGATGCCACAGTCACTACTTGACGATTGGAGAGAAAGCTATGGGCTAAACGAGTACTTGCAAGCATCCTTCGGTGCTGGCTTTGTGACGTTGATGCAAGAACAATCACATTTGATGGTCTGTGCCGTCACGAGCGCTACCAGAGATGGCCTTTCGTATGATGAGTGGCTGAGAGCCGTCGAAAAGAATCCCTCGATCAAAGAGACCCGAAAAATGGAGCGTGAAAAGTTTCGAAAAAGCATGGAAAGGATGGACTTGTGGTTTGTAGTTCTGCAATTCTTCCAGATCTTCATTTCTATCCAGTCTGTGCTGCAGGCGCACAAAGGAGGGGCGGACTGGCTTCTTTATTGCAGGTAAGAATGGATTTAGATGCTTATCGATGCTTATTGTAATAACATCGTCAACTTGTAGGTTCTTTGGTAACTTGGTGGCCGTCTTTATCGCCGCCACTCTACTCTCAAAACTCCATAGCATAAAAGGCATGGACGGGATCAATAAAGTGGCGCTTCGAAGGATGAGGTCCACTCTTATCATTATCTTGTTCATACCCCTGGGACGGTGCTTTCTCTCCTTCGACACGGCTACCACACTCTCCGCAAGCCCCGTCGACTCAGATCCCCGCATTATAATATCAAAAATTACTTTTTACGCCTTCCAACTCCTACCAGAGCTGACGGCATGTCTCATCACGGCTCCGACGGATTACAAGGCCCTTTGCGATACAGGCATGTGGATGGACTGGCCACGGTGGAGAGTAGAATCGGGACTTCCCGCCAAGCACCCATGTATCGCAATACTCCAGTGCATAGTCACCCCGTGGAAGTGGTATCGTCTGGTCGCTTCCCGGATGTGCGACACAAACAAGCAGCAGGCGAGTCAAGAAAACCGTCTACACGAGTATGGATTCAACAGTGATCCTCTATCGTATGAAGACGGGGAGAAGTTGCTGCCTCACAAGTCTTCCATTGGCTGGCAGTCCTCTCTCAATCTATCGAGTGCTGGCAAGAGTCAGCGCTCTTCCTTGGATGTCGAAAGACAAAGCATCCAGACAGAAATGACCTTTGCTTCAAGTGACCATAGCTCGTCTTCGGGATCCCAGGTTAGCTCGGGCGATAGCAAATCGTCTCTAGTAGCAGACGTGAATCTTTGGACTCCTCGTTTCCCTACCGTATTTTCTGTTTGATACCAAGAGCCTATGATCGGCCACTCTTATTGTAAACCATCACCATGGACTCTTTCAATTCTTGTACTTCCCTTCCCGCGACTAATGACTCAGTAATAATGGGTTTTTCATTAAAGCGTGAGGTCGATTGCGACACAGTGGGACATAAGTGCCAAAACATACAAAAGAAAGGCTATGGGGTCAGACCCAAATTATGGGGATTTTTGGCAATGGTTTTTGGTGAGAAACATATCCGAAATAATAAAGTGGCTAACTAAGGTCCTTTTGAACCTGCAATTGATGCACTAGGCCGGCCTGGACATCACCAGTCGAATTCGCTGATAGTTTGTTAGGAACGTTGGTCATAAAGGCGTTGCCAAAAACTCACCCTGTACATCTCCCAAATAAGTAATCCTTCCCATTCGCATGAACCATTCCATCTCGGAATACGACCTTCCACTTTGTCTTGACCCTGGTTACCTGGTATGTATCGTCAGCATACGAGTTTCAAGGAGATGAGCGAGATGTTTACCTTGTCATAGGTACAATACGTAACGTCTGCGTCAGGGTCACTACCTGGTTGTTCCTGTGGTCCCTCTTCGTCCTCTGAATCGTCCAAATCTGAATTGATGTCCTCGGATGCCAGAGCAGGGACATTGGGGTTACGAGCAAAGGAAGAACTGGGGCCGGCGTTGGCCGAGTTTGAAAGGGATGAGTTGAGGCTGGATGGTGGGCTAGGTCGTTTCACATCAGCAGAGTTGGAGCCGGAGTTGTTCATTAAAGAAGGATGTAGCGCTCTGCCTCCACCCTGCGATGACCCACTAGCCATGGGCAGATTGAGCGGAGGCAATGTAAGCGGCGGTGGTGCTCCGTCTCGGTTCATGCCAGAGCCTGACGGCACATTGTTGAGGTTGAGTGGGGGCAAAAGGTTAAGAGGTGGTACAGGCGGAGTTGCTGGGGTCGGTCCATCGACCTGTGGCATTCGTTCTTCTCTCGCAACTAGATTATGAATTTGTGCTTCCGCCATCCATGGATAGCGCTTTGCTAATTCTTGCCTTTTTGCCTGACGGGTTTTAGGTTCTTCGTCCCATGAACCGTCCACTTGCGGCATCTTATTGGTACCATTGGTCACCGAGGGGTTGTACGGTGCAGCACCTCTTGGGAGCATTAGGATGTTCCTCGCATCAGCAGGACCCGGCCCAGCACCGCCTGTGTAGCCGGGGACACCCCTACCTGCACTGTAGGCGTTGATAGCGTTCATATGATTAGAGATGCCGGGAAACGAGTTCAAATTTGGTATCCCTTGCATGTTCATGTTCGGTGGCATTTGTAGGTGTGGTATATTGGGCATGGTGGGGTTGTAACCGGGGTATGCCGCTTGAGCGTTTGTTCCTGATGTGGACGAGCCCGGTAAGAAACGGTCGTTGGGTTCCGTCTTTACTTGAACATTGGTATTATTGGTGGCTAATTCTCATCAATTAGTACCGGCTTACTCGCACGTGAGAGGAATGGGGTGGGTACCGTTAGGATTCAAAGAGGAAGCTCCAATCGAATTTGTCCTGCTAGCGGCCCGGGAATGAGCCATTGAAGCCGGTGAACTAGTCCGGTTAATGTTTGGAGATCCAGTGCGTTGCGTGTTGTTCATATTGTTCACTGCTACCGCTCCAATGCCAGTGTATTGGGCCGTATGGGGATTGGTTCCAGCGAGATGGGCCTGTGGATCAGTAAAGTCTGCAGCGCGCGAAGCAACGACGCGAGATTCCCATTTCTGATCGTTTTTATGGTCAGATTACGGATGAGGGGGGTTCGGTGCGCAAGAGGGCGTATTAGCCACACCTGTTGAAGAATCTGTAGCACATCTTCTCCGACTCCAAACTCGTCAAAATCCGCCTTGAGCGAACCGACCACTTCTTGGATGATGGCGCTATAGACTCCAGGCTGGGGGACAGGAGGTTGGTGGGTGGGGTGAAAGAGGCGGACATTGAAACAGAAAATGACAATAAGAAATTGAAAAGTCGATGAAAGCGTCAGTATATTGGGATGTCAGAGGGAGAGAGATCCCAGCAGTGGCGGCAATCCCAGCAGAGGGCGAGTACGTGAACCATCAACGAGGACGGGGAAGAAGATGCGTAAATCGGATTAATTCGTTTGTAGAGGAGAAAGCATTTGTGGCGGATTTTAAAAAGGGCGAGTTGGGTTACCAAGAACGGCAAGGAGAACCCAAAGTCAGCAATCGGTTCTTTCAACAAGGAAACGCAAAGAAGTTGAATTTTATCGATAATAACAACGCACAACGATTTTATTTGACATTTTTCGTAAAGCCTGTGCTGAGCGGTGTCGGGTCCAGAAAGCTGTTCGAACCAACCTTGTACTCTTACCCCCTCGCCACCAATTATTCGGTAATTCCAACAACTATTAAAGACTTTAATTCTAATGCTAATGCTTTTGCTTAATAGCGTACAATCTTTCTCTCTCCACTCCCCCCTTTCCCCCCTTGATACCGGCGACTGAAAGATTTCGAACCTTTTCGTCCCACGACGGATCGCCCTCGAAAGTCTCTTACAACTCTCGGGTTTGATCTACACAATCAAAACTGGAAACTTACTCCAAAATCCATCTGCAAGCAGTTACCGGCATTGCTTACTTACTGGAGCGCCCGCCCTGTCGCTCTCTCCCCTGGTCAGAGCCTGGGCCATTGAATTCTATAAAGACGCGAAAAAGAACTGGCCGAATAAATTGTTACGCCCTTATTGGTCACAATGGCCACTTCCCCCAGACCAGTTTCCGTGGCCCTGTTCAATGACGCCAGCAGCGACCTACAGTCCGCTGGCGCAAACTATCCCTCCTCTATGGTAAACGGTCATTTAGGAGGGCAAAGGCGCGCCATCTCAGGCCCTCCAATGAGCCTTCCACCACCTTCAGCCCGTCAACCGGTAATAGACAGTCGAAGCACCATTCAGCGATTCGCTCATAGAACCGTGGAAGAAGGCGACAAGAAAGTTCTCAATGGGCTCATTGCGTTACATAGCGCCGAACTTGCGTCGCTGGACGGACAGCTTCTCGAGGCTGACCATTTATTGGCTGCCGCTAACAAGCGTGTGGCGGAGGTCACAGGCAGTGACGAAGAACCCTCTGCGCAAGTCGTCCGCGATTCCATAATTCAAAGCCGTCGGGGTACGCAAGAAAGAATTAGAGAAGTCCGGCGGTTGTTACGATCTCATCGTGGACTTCTTCACCCCGTCAGAAAACTTCCCGTGGAGATACTGGCCATGATCATGAAATGCGCCGTGGATCAGGAAGAGAGTGACAGGAGAAATGCACTCTGTTTTTCAGACTCGTCTAGACGCTTGCGTTCACCACCCATCCGTGTCAACAGCATCGATGATGCCTCGAATCCAAATGACTCCCCCTCCACCAGACTATTTCCTACCCAACCTCTTCCCGTCGTCGTTCTGTTGTCGCATGTCTGCTCATACTGGCGGAGAACCGCTCACAACACTCCCGCCTTGTGGCGTACGATCCATTTCCGGCTCTCTGGGCAGCCTGACGTTGGCTGGCACAGCTGGAATATGGTTCGATGGTTCATGGAAAAAGCGAGACATAACCCCGATGCCTCTGAGCAACAGCCCGGCCGCATGGGGCTAGTCTTCACAGGCTGGGTGGAACATGAACATCCTAAACCCAATCACACTCTTCAAAAGGTTTTGAGAATGCTCGCAGACAATGAGGGTGGGAAAGCTCCAGGGACAACCATTCACGTCTCAGAAGGCCCGGGCCATTCAAGACGGTATTCCGATGCGCCCTCGACCATTGAGCTCTCGCTCACGCCTGATTCTGAGTCGGACGAAACACCGGGTGATGCTATAATTGTTCCCGGGATGCAAGTAATCGAAGGTCCTCCACCAGAAGTCGTCCCCACCTTTCGTCTTGGCCGGCTCGAAATCGATTTTCACACACTTTGCGAACACGATCTCCTTGTAGGGCAACATAGTAATGCCCAGCTACACTGGCATTCATCTTGTCCCAAGCCAGAAGAAGTGGTGTTCATCGCCCACGACAGTGTATACCGAGCTCCACATGGTCACGACCCCGCTGTGGGACTGCTCAGTCCACCATACAGCAAAACCCTCATTCCTAGTGCGAAAGAGGTGACTCTATGTAACCTTTCTTTCGACTGGGCACCCAACCTTCGTGCCAGAGATTCGTATTCCAAACTCACCTCCCTCAAACTCGTCTACACTCATCACTTTGATCGCCTCTTGCAGAAACCAGAGAATATGGACAATATGGGCTTTTTACAATTTTTACGCGTTGCCCACAATCTCATCGATTTGGAAATACGGCTCGCCGCGGTCCCACCCGTCTCTTTTGCTGTTCCTGGGCCTACACCGTTGGCCGTTGCCGCTGCACAGGCACATGGAGCACCGCCGATATCGATACCAGTCGCACTTCAACGGCTTACTGTCTCGTTGCCAGACCTATGTCGATTAATACCGCTATTCCTCCCTGAATCATCACGGCCATCCGCACCATCCATCTATCTACCTTCTCTCACCCACCTTTCGATCCTGCCGTCAGACGCACGAGCCCGAGCGGAACCCAGCTCAACAGAGCCAAACGCCCAGTTAATCCACCAGTTCCTTCAGATGACGGAAGCGACCGTCACTCACCTGGAATTCCTCCAGTCGCAAAGCTCCGAACCTGTTATTCATGATCTAACGTCCTCTGCATCAACCGCCGGCCCTTCGCGACCATTATCCCATGCCAGAGAAGATGTAGCATTTGTGCTGCAGCAATTCAGCAGCTGTCAATCGGTAGATGTTTGGGGAGACGAAAATGCTCGAAGTGTCATCTCGAGCTTTAGGATTGCACCGACTCCGTCCATTGCGATTGTGTCAGAAGCAGACGCACCCTCCGGTTGGCAACCTTCTGCGCGAACGAGTTCGTCGCTGCGACCTGTCGAAACTGCAGTATCGCGAGTCCAATCGGAGGCATTGAGGAGTCACTTGGGCAGCTATCCTTCGTCGGCGGCCCAATCATCGGAAAACAACTCATTCTCGTCACCTATGAACAAGCCAACTAAAAGGCTCACCAAGCCGTCCAAGAAGGCCTCCACGGCAACTGTTAAGCCACAAAAGCGAATCTCGGTGCTTTCCACTCCCAAAGACATTATCGCCAAGGTCCTCGCACCGTTTAGTTCTAAACGGCATTCCCTTGCTATTGTCGAATCCCCTGTCGGTACGCCCACGATGGTCCTTCGGGATCTCCCGACGACGGAAGCACCTGTGGATATGGAAGAAATACACGATCCCGAACTTCTTTCTGCGCCAAGTACGTCTATGAGGTCTTCATTGTCGCATCCCGACTCGAGGATGCACGTTCGGGTGGCTTCCTCCAGTCGAGTCGACTCTGCTTCAGGGCGTGGAGATGAGGGATTACGCCGGACTTCGTCAGCGAGCCGGGAAATCCATTCAAGCTCTGGAGTCTCAGAGGATGTAATCGTGTTCCCCTCGGTGAAGAGGATCACTTTCCACGACACTTTGTCAGTCACGCCGCTCACGATCAAAAGCTTCGCATCCCGCGGAATCGATGCTGCTCATCATGGGTGATGGACCACAGCCGCATCACCCTTCGGGGACATGAACTCTACAAGATTTGCTTGTGCATTTCTTTTCTTAACCACTATAGACATCCCTTTGTCATCATTCTAACGGGGTTGGCCGTATCCACTACCTGACTGATACCATATCTTTCTTATTTTGTTTATTTTGTAGACTTACGGGACTCTGATCAATTGTAATTGATTTAATTCCTGACCTAATTCCTTACCTTAAGGGAGCGTTTTACCAGCCTTTAGCAAGCATTACAAGATGCGACACCTCAGTCGACCCGCTGTCCATTTAGTTTCCAGCCTGCCAATCTCCTCTTGACAAACATCATACCCGGAGATCATGGGGACAGTCACGCATCAACTAAAGTGGTATACGAACTCCAAATAAAACACAAGCCCAGTGAAAAGATTTGAATTCAGCATCCAATTACATGACAATAACAGTAAGTTACAATATATAAGTTAAAGAGAAAGCTTGACTGCATCCCCATTCTCACTGACTGCCGATGAGTGTGGGGCGGTTGCTAGTGGAGAATCATCCTCTGAGACCGGGGTTGATGGAGCAAGGTTTACTTGAAGGGGTGACTTGACAGCTTCCAAAGCGTGCTCAATGTCTCGAACAAGATCCTCTGGATCTTCAATACCGATGGAAAGACGGATGAGGTCAGGTCCAATGCCGAGGAGTGCACGCTCGGCGGGGGGAATAGCACCGTGTGTCATCTTCTCTGGTACTTCGACAAGACTTTCGACGCCACCTAGACTCTCTGCCAATGTGAAGAGGTTCAAGTGTGCAAGGAATCGGTCGGTCTCTTGCTCGCCACCATTGATGCGGAAGCTGACCATGCCACCGAACGGAATACCGTCCAGCTCTGGGTCGTATCCGCGGCCTCCTTCCTCCAGGCCTAGTCCGGGCACGATACTATGCTTGAGGCTGTGGATCCAAGACTTGGCTTGTTGGCTGAGGTTGGACTCCCACGCGACCTTGAAGCGCGAGTTTGTCAGGAGACCTGGATAGGTCACGTCGCGGACGAGACCACGCTCCTTTGCGCGCTCGAGGGCCTTGGCCACACTCAACGCTCCGAGACCGTGAGCTCGCATGCGGAGGTGGAGTGTCTTTGCGCCTCGTTGTGCCAGCCATGCATCGTGAGGAGAGGGGATATTTCCCATTGCGTTCTGGAGGAAGCGGAGTTTGTCGAGGAAATAGGAGAAGAAGGGCTTCGAGTCTGGAGAGACCTCGGGAAGGATCAGGGCGCCCATTACAACGTCGGAATGACCATTAATGTATTTGGTGATTGAATGTAAGACCACATCCGCGCCTAAACGAAGAGGAGATTGGTAATATGGCGACATGAAGGTGTTATCGACCATCAGTAAAGGCTGGACTGGGTGAGATTTGAGGATTCGGGCGATGTGTGGGATGTCGATCAACCTTAATGTGGGGTTGGTAGGGGTTTCGACGAGGAGTAGCTAGAAATGGCAATAAGAGTGTCAGTGATATCCTCGGGTGAACACGCGGTGATCTCGTCGTTGCTAACCTTTGTATTCTCCTTGATAGAACCAAGGATGGTTTCTTCGGTGGCGTTTTCGAGATCTAGCCAAGTAACTTCCACATTTTGAAGCTCCTTTGCTACTCGAGTCAAGTAACGATGGGTCCCGCCGTAAACGTCGTTGACGGAGATAACGTGGGCATTAGCACCCACAGCAGTGAGTACGGTTGCCGTCGCCGCCGAGCCGGACGCAAATGCCAAAGCATGCTTGCCCTGCTCTAGGGAGGCGAGCTGGGCCTCAAAAGCACGACGGTTAGGGTTGTCACTCCTCGAGTATTCGAAACCTTTGTGGACACCGACAGAGTCTTGCTTGAATGTCGTCGAGAGAGAAATTGCAGGGATGACTGCCCCTGTCTCGGTGCTGGCTTCACTGCCAACATGAATAGCTCGTGTTCCAAAGGAATAATAAGACATTTGGTTGTGATTTGTGAAAGAGGAGAGAACTGTGTGGGAATGGGAGACCTGGAGGGGGGCTGCCTCTTATACATCGGAAACTTTCGCTGAGCACGTAATCGCTGATTCATCCCCCCTCATGGCGGGCCAAATTGCTGACACGGCTGATCACAAATAAACAGAAAAGTACGGAAATGACTTTTTTTTGAAACACCGACGTGTGTTCAACGGTCTTTTACTTTTGCCTGGCCGCGTATCATGGGTTCAAAGCGGCCGGCTCTAAATTCCTATTTAGGCCTGGTACTGCTCATTCTCGAGCAACATTTTTTGCCAATTTGCCGTTTTTGTGTTCTTGCTGGCATGAATGCAGCCACCCGTAAGTGAGCAAGTGATGGGGTTGGGCTCCAGAGGCTCCGGCCGATACACATTTCCTCTTCGACAGCGGGAGACCGCTCCGAGTTGTAGTATACATCGGGACAATATGATTTGGGGCCTTGAATGAGGCATTATCGGTGATTGGAGGTCTCGGAGGGTCGACCCTGTCGAATGCGGCCGACCACAGAAGGGTGGCTCTCCACAAGTAGAGATGGATAGGGATAAATGATATCCGGAGGTGTGGACGTGTAGAATGCCGTTCGATAAGGCTAGAATAGCCAATTGTAAGATATAGCTCGCTATTTCACTCACCTCAACTGGGCGCCCCAGTGAGGATACAGACCTCCAGTTATGTTCTTGAGATAGAGAGATGACTCGACTATTGTTTGTAGTTTGGTTGGGTGGCAGCAGGGACTTCTCCTAAAACCTAATGGCTGAATCCACATTAAACGTCTCGCTAAAAGCGAGCTCAATCCCTTATGGGTTTGCTGCACAAGCTGCTTTCGCGAACATTGAGACCTCCTTTCTCGATACCGCGGAGCATGAAATCTCCTTTCGCCACAATGGCCAATTAGTCACTGATCAGGCCCAAATCGCCACTTTGCTCGCCGGGTTGGTACCGGGAGCAGGAAGCAATTCTAGTGTCCGTCTCATTTCTTATGCATCGATGTGATTTCTAACCCTTTACAGACACCCGATTTTCTCAAGACGGCCGTCCAATTGCGAGGGACGCTCTCCTTTGCAGAGATTGTGACCGTCCTAGATAGTTTGGATGACCACCTCGCGTTTCGTACTTACTTGGTTGGCCATGACATTAGCTCTGTTGACCTTGCCATTTGGGGCGCTTGCAAAGGTGTGGTGGTTGTCTCTTGCATTTCTGTGATACTGACGAGCGCCAAAGGTAGCGGACAAGTGTTGGCTGCTCTCAAAAGAGGTCAACACCCACATCTCTCTCGGTTCTATGCGCATGTGGAGAAATTGCCTATTCCTCAGCAAGTCCTCAACTCGGTCAATTCCGCCAGACAGAAGAAGGTCAGTCATCTCTTGTCGCTATTTTGCAACTTTGGGTCCTGAAACCCGTCTAGACTGGTAAAGTGACAACTTCAGGCTTCATTCTCGATTTGCCCAATGCCGAAATGGGCAAAGTGGTCACTCGCTTCCCGCCAGAGCCAAGTGGCTACCTACACGTCGGTCATGCGAAAGCAGCAATGCTCAATCAATACTTTGCAAAAGCGTACAAGGGCAAACTGCTCATCCGATTTGATGATACCAATCCGGCAAATGAAAAGGTCCGTAACGTTGCCAGCAGCTGAGGACTCTAATAGACAACTTATTATAGGAAGAGTTTGAGACGACCATCATGCAAGACTTGGAGATGATGGAAATCACTGGCGATACGGTGTCCCACAGTTCTGATTTCTTTGACGTTCTCGCGGAATACGCCGTGAAACTGATCAAGTCGGGAAATGCATATGCGGATGATACCGAGGGTGCCATTGTAAGGGGGCGCACTTATCGCTTGCTTTGCTGTTCTGAACGATTGTTTAGATGAAGCAACAAAGGATGGATGGGATTGCATCAAAAAACCGTGAAAAGTCGATCGATGACACCTTGGCTATATTCGAGGAAATGAAAAAAGGAACGGAAGAAGGCCAACGATGGTGTATCAGAGCAAAAATGAGCGTCGACGATGTCAACAAGGCTCTCCGAGATCCTGTCATCTACAGATGCAATGTGACCAACCCACATCATCGCACAGGGTAAGCGTGTTGGAATTACGAGTGGCATGTTCTGAATGGTATGATAGGGACAAATGGAAAGTTTATCCTACCTACGACTTTACGTGCCCAATTCTAGACTCGATCGAGGGGGTCACTCACGCGCTTCGTGCGAACGAATACCGTGATAGGAACGCACAGTACGCATGGTTCCAAAACGCGCTAGAATTACGGCCGTGTACCATATGGGACTTTAGGTGCGTGGCTGCCGGACAACCTCCCGTGATTAGCTCATCATTCCTTCTCACAGTCGTTTGAATTTCAATTATACATTGCTCTCAAAGAGGAAATTGAAGAAGTTTGTGGAAGAAGGGATGGTTTGGGGGTGGGATGATCCCCGGTTCCCTACCATTCGTGGATTGCGGCGACGAGGAATGACAGCCGAAGCGTTAAGACAGTATATTCTCGGATTGGGGGCATCCCAGTCGATCTTACATATGGAATGGGACTCCATCTGGAGCACGAACAAGAAGATTATCGATCCAATCGCGCCAAGGTATTACGCCGTGGACAGGGAAAACAGGTGCGTACTATGGGCTGATTTATTGTTGTTATTAAAGGCATCTTTTACAGTGTAAAAGTGACCATTACGGGTGGTCCTACTGCGGTCGAGTTCAAGGAGATGCCCAGACACAAAAAGAACCCAGCGATTGGAACGAAAAAGACAGCATACGCATCAGAGATTATTGTTGATCAAGCAGATGCACAATCGTTTGCGATCGACGAAGAGGTGAGTCGTTTGTGGCGTCAAAGGTTCCTGCGGCGTCGTCATTTTCAAATACTGACCCTGCCGGTTGGCGCAGATCACACTGATGGACTGGGGCAACGCCATTGTTCGCAAGATTGAAAAATCGGCTACCGGTGTCGTCGAGAGCATCGTGATGGAGCTGCACCTGGCAGGCGATTTCAAGAAGACGGAGAAGAAGATTACCTGGCTGGCGACATCTTCGGATGCGCCCAAGCTGATTGAAGCGAGTCTCGTCGACTTTGACTACCTTCTGACGAAGAAGAAGATTGAGGAAGACGACGACTGGTTAAAGTTTGTGACACCCGTTACCGAGTTCCGGAAAGATGCGTTTGTGGACGCGAATTGCGGCGTGTTGGAGGCAGGAACGGTGATACAGTTTGAGCGAAAAGGGTATTATATCTTGGATTCGGTCAAGCGCGCAGGCTCCGATGGAAGCGAGGTGATCGGCATGGAGTTTTTCCTCATTCCAGACGGCAAAGTGGGTACTGTGGCCAGTAAAGCCGATATTAAAACTGGCGGTGCTATTGCACCCGGTACTGCTGCCTCTACTATATCTGCTGCAGGTGCTGGTAATGGATCGGCCACGGCTGGTGTTGTAGCGTCAAACGCCAGGCACGCGGAGGGTGCATCTGGGCCCCCTAGTGCGATGTATTCGGTCAAGGCTGTGAACGATGCAGAGCCCATTGAGGTGGAAGGTCTCAAGATGTACAAAGTAAAGCCGGTCTACTGATCGCGTATCGCCTGAAAATGTGTAGAAAATATACCAACTTTTGATTTGTAATAAAGAAAAGAGACATTTCGCTGATGAGAAGTCGTCATGGATGCCAGATCTATTACGCCTTTGCCAGTTTCCTAACGGGGTAAGACCCCTTTGCCATTCGGAATTTGGTGTTTGCGAAGAATACGGAGAGGGGACCAAACGTTCGGAATGATGTCCCTGCGAGAGCGGCACCGTTCATTGGGACAGAACGGCATCAGGGACGAGAATCACGGATGCGAGCCCTAATACATTAGGCTACTGTATCCTCATTAGCTTCCGATTGCCTTTTCAATCTCACCCTTACCCCTGGACCTCCCTCGTATTATAGTTTCTGCTCTCACATCTCTCTTCCTCCCAACCATATCTCTGATAGCTCTCACTCACCCGTTATGCACGCCATTGCGGCATCAGCGGCCAGAATCCGCTCAAAGAGCATTCAAAAGACGGTAGCGGCAAACGAGCCTCTTCCTCCCTCACGTACGCCAGAGAATATCCCTTTCGTGCTCTGTTCTGATAATATGTTCTTAACAGCAGCACCGAGGACGTTGTTGGTGGATAAATACGGCAAACCGCATCACCCTTTTCCTCGCACACTCGCACCGTATCCACTCAACTACGAAAAGGCTGTGCTTGATGCGTGCGTTTCTCTATCAGAATTATTTAGTTGGTTGCGGGGTTGCTCATCCTTAATTCTTTCTTCTTTCCACAGTGAGGCCTTGGACTTGGCTTTCCGACTCCAGATCTTTGAGGGTAGTCCGACGAGCATACCAGATATCCGACTTGACAGCCCAAAGACGCATCCACGTCGGTGCCTGGATTTAGGATGTTCGTCTGGTGACTGGATTTTGACAGCAAGTCGGTGCTGGCCAAGCACCACCTTTGTCGGCGTCGACCTCGTCATTGGACATCAGATTCCATTACACCTCCTCGAACAGTCTCCTCAAGATTCTGGCAGCAGTACTGGCGGTGCCTTGCAGTTAGAAGACTCGAAGGCTCGATCGAATAATGTTGCCGACGCCGGCAATCCAACTTTAAATCCTACCCCTAATACTGCCAGGCCATCGGTGGCCAGTAACCAACAGGGTCACCACCTGCACCACCATGAACCGTCGTCACCACAGACGCCACTCGGTTCCCGTATTCGGTGGGTTCAGGCAAACTTCCTCAAACCACTGCCCTTCGCAGACGGAGAATTTGATTACATTCACGTGTCCGGTATCGCTCGTGGGGTTCCCGAGGACAAGGTAAAGTTGACTGATCTATGAAAGCGTTGGACACTTCATAATGACGCATTCAATTTTCTTGGCTCCGGTTCAATTTACAGTGGGACAGCCTATTCGCCGAGTTATCCCGCGTCCTCGCAATCAATGGACACTTGGAAATGTTCGAAGAGGATGTAATCTTCCCGATCTTGCCAACTGAAGAACAGCCCACGCCTCCGTTTGCGGAGCCGGGGCGAAACGGGTCAATAGGGTCTAGCGATACCACAAGCATCTCGAGAACTTCGACATCAAGTCACGCGGGACTCGATCCAACTGCTGCGGCTGATGAACGTCTGCGTCGTGCATCACTCTCTAGTAGCCGCTTTTCGGCGGCGGCGGCGGCGTCGGTGTCCAAGACATCAAAAGTACCGCCCGTTCCACCACTACGGCTCAATACGAAACTGAGCCAACAGTTCTCTCCTTCGTATTCTCCGTCGGAAGCGAAGCTTCTGAGCGACTTTCCCTTTGGTACATTGGCGAAGGCGCAGGGCCGTGTCGACAGTATCTCCATCGGTCCGCTTGACACGGGGTCCACGAAACGGAAGCCGGTCAAACGATGTGATGAACCCGCCATCCCGTCTGGATGGGATGGTCCGCCTCAACGGTCTGCTACCATCAACGTTGGCGCCCCCAGCGCATGGCGTGAGTCGCCAAAAGAGGCGGGGTTCTCTTCCCCTCGTAAAGAGCGGAAATCAACTCGAAGACCGAAGACTTCGAATTCTGTCGCAACCTCCTTCATCAATCTCTCGGCTGTGTCCCCCTCTCTCCCCTCGTTTTCCCAAAAACCTCGACGGCCCTCTTCAGCAGGGTCTGGATCCCAAGGGAGTGTGACCAGGGTTGGGTCTGTCGATATTCCTCTCCCCGTTCACCCTGTCCCGTCGAACGCCTCTCTTTCGTCTTCCAAGTGGCACGTTAGGCAACCGTCTTATACCACCCCGAGAGCGTCTACATCGGCACCGTCTCCCATAAAACATGATCACCACATCCTGCAAACACTCTTTTATGCAGTCTACGAGGGTAGATTCATCAACACATCCCCCACCGCCATCCTCCCGTCCTTTTTCAACATTTACTTCCAAAACGTCTCGGTCACGCCTCCTATCGACTTTCCGACACCACCACAGCCACATGTGGCGCGCGAAATTACCAGGCGTGACAAGAGAAACACTACACAAAGGGAGTGGGGGTGTGGCGGCTTGGAACAGCCTCGAGGAGTCTCGATGAACTTGCCACGGACGTATGCAAATATGAGTGGTCTAGGAGAGACTATGAGGGGTACGAGTACTTCCATCCTCTCCACCTTTTCACAGGTGGGCAGTATCAAAACTCAAAACGAAGTCTCTCTCTCCACCATCGACCGTCAACTCAAGAGGGTCCAGTCTTCACCCGGTCTGGTCACAGATGCTGGTAACCGGTCACCGAATAGGAATTCTTCGCCGTTCTCTGCGAATAGCATTTCTACTGGTGGAAGCTCAGTATCCCTGTCTAGAAATACGTCATTTTTGCCCACCCCTGTTTCTTCCCATTCCGTAAATCCTTATATCGAAGGAGGAGACGATGGGTCAATGCGCCATCATCGTTATGGGACAGACGGCGTGCTTACTAGCCCGACTGGAGTTCCTCAATTGCGACACTACAAATCGTCCACTTTCTCGCTGGTGGAGAAGCCCGCTCCCGAAGACGATGATGATGCAAAACTGGCAATCATGGGTGATGGTGGATGCTTCCCCACTGACGAAGACAAGATGGATGTCCAAGATGGAAAGACGCTGTCAGAGTTCCCCTCATTGGCATCGCTCCGGAGCGACCCATCGGTCACACTAAACCAAGACGATGATGATTTGATTTTGGACCCACTCCAGAGCCTCGAAATCGACAGCGACGAGGAAAACGATTTCGATACTCTTGCCGTGGAGGAGATGGAAATGTTTGACGGGCGAACAGGAGATTCTGCCTTGGGCTCGTTCTGGTCGAGCAGCTATGAAGACCTCTGCCGCAGAGTATATGTACGCCCGAGAAAAGCCTTTGCGGGTCTTGGAATGCATGTGCCGGCTCAACTATTGGAACTCGATGATCTTTCTATGGGTGTCCATCTTACACGTGCATGGCTGAGTACGTTCGAATTTTATGTCTAGTTTACATTTAGGCTAACTTGGTACAGACGTTGTAGCATGCAAGGAAGCGATGTGGGACGAACTCCAGCGACGAGCCCAGCTCGTTCAATCGCCTACCCAGGAATGCTCCATCGAGCCCACTTCACCTCCAATGCAACGGGTGACCCTTTTAGACGACGTTGAATGGCTCGGCACGGAAAAGCGTATGTCAGACCGGGAAAAGTTTGAGTTGCTCTTCCTCCGTTTTGAAGAGTGAGTGATGCCCCGATCGTTTATGTGACAAGGTTTTCTCAACATTCAATTTTTCCTTTTTTTCCCAGTGATATGCGGCAATGGGCGGCCGTTGGTTCATCTATCCCACGAAAGTTGACATGGGTCGACCCACGATACCCTAATTTTGGGCCTGTTCCAGCTCTCTCCTCCAAGCGTAGCACCTTAAGAACTTCCAGTATACCGCATGGGTCATTCTCGCTTGATGATGGCTGCGGTCCAGGGCGGGATGGTATTGTCGTCCCTGGTATTGATGTTTGCCGAACGATTCGAGTCTTTACGGGCCGCAAAGTGGTTGACAATCCTCCCGGATGTAGTTCATCCAAAATATTTGGCTTACTCTAAGCCAGGCCCGTTGCTTTACCAGACTCTGCAGCAAGACTGCAGCATAAAAAGACATTTATTGCTTTCGCCTAACACTGTAACGCTCTAATATGATGTTTCCCATACTAGCACTTGTACAGTTAATACAAACTTATAAAGAATACAACCATCATCACAAACGAAATCAGACGTGTATGTCAGTCCTCGCTTTGATTGGCTTCGTTGGGTTGGTGCAGGCTCCAGGCTTCAAAATCCCGCGTCAATTGTACATTCGTGCTGGAACCAACCTTGCTTCCCCAAGCCAGGGCGTAGTGCGCTAGCACAACATTGAGCTCCTCGTATTCGTCCACGAGCTCGAGTTTCGAAATTCTATGCAGATCATTAACGACAAGTATGGGAACAGGAAGGGAGGTTACCTTTGTTGCTCTTCAGTGGTAATGTAAGAAGTTCTTATTGTGCCAAGTGTCAGGGCATTTGCAACTTGATATCCCGTGCTAAGGAATCGACCCTTGATTGCATCAAGGTCCGGGAAGGCCTCAGCTCCTGGAAGTTCCACATTGCGAACGCGGAGGTTGTCTCTCATCACTCGCCCAAATGAATCATTCAACGAGAACATTTCATAGATGATCCCAAAGGCATGCTAGTAGGCAATTAAACAGTGCCTTGATGTATGAATGTGGCCTGACTCACATTGAATCTTTCCGTAAACCAATGCATAATAGCGGCGGACTTCTCAGGGACCATGTAAACGAGTACACATTCGGCAAGGAAGAGAGTGGGAACTTCTGGAGAGAGGACCGCTGGCGTGGAACTGAGTAGAGGGTCTAGATATGTGGCTATTGGGTTTCGCAGGTCCGTGGGGAATAAATGATATATTCCTGAGGTCAACCCCATTCCACCTTGCACTAGTACAGGGATATCAGGCCCCTTCTTCGTAATCAAGATACAGACTAACCTACTTTGACGTCGTCGCCCAAGAGGGAAGACAGCTGCTTCGATTTCCGAATAGCCATGGCTTTTTTGCTTGTGATCTCAGCAAAGTCAAGTTCTACATAAGCGGATATGTGATCCTTTAGGGGTCCACTCTATGGCCAAGAATAAGTAACCTTCGAAATGACCTGGAATTAGTCAAAACTTGCCGACAATCTCCAGAACCTCGTATCACTGCCTGCTCCAATGCTAACGATCTGCTTTTTGACTGGAGCCCCATCTGATGAACCTGCCCTCAGAAAGTCTTCCACCAGCTGATCGATGGCGGTGGTACGGACATAGGTGCCAATATTAATCAAAGGTGCATGAGTGGGGAGATTTCTCGCTCGCGGTACAAACTGAGAAACGAAATCATCTCGAAGGTAGCCTTGGCGAACTGCAGAAATACGGGCATGGGCCGCAAATCCATCTGTCGATCGTGTACCCTCATCGAGTATAGTAGCGTCCATATTGGGCAGATGTTTTTATCTCAAATACACCCGCTGCCGGGAATCCAAGTCGTCGAACCGGCTTTAAGCTTGCCGGAGACACATTTACCACCTTAGAGCCAGCCATGTCTGACGACCAGGAAAAGATAGGAGGTCGCTACGGCGAAATACGCTCTGAAATCTCATTGGACTCGTTGAATTCGTTCTTACGCGATAAATGTCCTCGTATAATTACCCCTGTTCAAGTGAAGGTGTGTTCGTGTTTATGAGTAACCACCTCAAAACTGACGTCTTATCAGCAATTTGAGGTATGGAACCAGCTCTTTTTTGACGAATGTGCTTATTCACATGCGATATACAGTACGGCCAGGTAATGCCCCATTTCGTCCGTTTATACTTTCAAGACTAAGAATTATGAAGTCCAATCCAACCTACTTTCTTAAAGATAGCTCGTGAGTGCTAAATGCGGTCCGTTTCAATGCAATTATTCATTTGGCCAACCACAGAGGAGCCAAATACGTGATGAGGAAGAAACCAGCCGGTGGGGGCGCAAGTTTTATGCGATGAAAGGTTATTTGACGTATTCCAGGTCAATTGATGTCATCTACAGCGCATGCTGTTGAAAGAGAATATCGCGTCCTCAATGCTATCCACGGGTACAATTGCAGACCCACTACGCGACCGGCGTCCCGGGTTCCAATTCCAGAGCCGTTAGTGTTATGTGAGGATAAAGATGTTTTAGGAACCCCGTTCTACATCATGGAATTTCTCGACGGACGAATATTTGAAGATGTTCGCCTCCCAACGGTTCCTCAAAACCAGCGAAAGGAAATGTAAGTTCAATTTCTACAGTTCATGTCTTTGATTTTGACTGTCTTCTAGTTGGATGGCTGCGTTAGTATTTTATACATTCACTCACTCCTTTGTTTCTAACGAGTGACACAAGCGTGCGCTCATTAGCGAGTCTCTCTGCGCTTTCTCCAATGGATATCGGATTAAAGGACTTTGGTCCTCATACTCCGTACTTTCCTCGGCAGCTCAAATCCATGTCAAGAGTGTCGCAAGCTCAAAGCCAAGCAGTGGATGTAGACACACGCGAGGTTGTTGGACCCATCCCTGATTTTGAAGCTACAATGGGCTGGTACAAGTCTCATCTACCAGATGAAAGTAAAACGGGCCTGCGAATAGTGCATGGGGATTACAAAATGGATAACCTAGTCTTCCATAAGACAGAACCTCGTGTCATCGGGATCTTGGACTGGGAGCTTTGCACCTTGGGCAGTCCGGTGAGTATTTGTAAGAATAAGGTACCTTTTCCGCTGACATCAATCCCAGTTGGCCGACTTGTCCAATCTCACTATACCGTTCTGGGTCGATCCATCACACCCAACTATCGCTGGCTTAAAGAATGCACCCGACGCACCAATAAGTCTAGAGGAAATACGGCGGGAGTATTGCCGCCTCAGTGGGTACCCTTATCCACTCGAAGGTGCTGTGTATGCCAGTAGCTGGATGATATTCAGAGTAGGTTCCTCCGACGGCGTGCTAGTAGAATATTTGCTGACAATGGCCGGCTAGTTGGCCATAATTGCCCAAGGGATCGCAGCTAGGTATGCTCGAAGACAGGCTTCGTCAGAGAAAGCAGCGGCCCAGGGCTCTACCTTCGTATTTTGGGGGAACCTTGCTCAGGAGATCATCAAGGCCGAGGGAGGAAATGCTATTCCCTTGGCAAGACTTTAAAATATATTCCAAATGCCTGTACTCTCGTGGTCTTTAGTCTACAAGCATTTGTTACTATTATGGTTAGCCGGTGCTGTGTGGTAAAAAGACTTCAACTCCAATTTTCCCTCATGATTCGCTTTCGCGGCGTAACGCGTTGTAATACGCGTATTATCCGGACTCTACAGCCAGTTTCATTGAAATTTTCACCATTAGGCACGCGCTTTCGCACATTCTCCGAGAAAGCGGACGGTTCCAAAGACTCGTCGAGCACCAGTCTGCTCGAATACCGAGGTCTATATACCGACAGCTATAAAAAACTCAAAGCATTCTCTCTTGCGTCTCTCACCTTGGCTACTATGGTCACACCATTCATGTTTTTGATTGAATCCTCAATTCCGGCAGGAGGCAAAGCGATACTTGGTATTACTGCAATGTCTACATCCTCTCTTTCTACTGCTCTTATTGCTTGGGCTGGGAGCTCCTATGTCACCGGTTTACGCGTCGACGATGGAGGTAGGCGGTTGGAATTTACAACTACCACTATCTTCCTAAGGAATATCAAGACTGTGGTATACGACCCGATGTTTCTAGAACCTGCCGAAGAATATTTCATCAAAGTTCGCCTACGTCGTTCAATACGCATTCCGATGGCCGAAGTTGAGAGGCAGGGGATGGCACTGTCAGACGGTCAAGAAGAGACAGTGGCAGAATCACTGGATCCGTCTGGCAACGTAAAAGGCTGGTGGGCGGTACGATGGCGTCGAGAGGGCGAGGCTGGTTTTGTCGGAGAATGCCGAGAGGTCGGTAAAATCAGAAGGTGAGGTATTACTAAACTTTGATGACTATTTATTTGACTCACGACCTTTCAGCGGTTTCAATATTGACCCAGACGTCATACGCCAATACATCAAGCGGTAGTGCAAGGCGCACGAGGATATTGATGCATTAAACACCATAGATTTATCTCATCATAGTTTTTCCGGGAACCGTATACATTCACATGCCTGAGGTTGACCTTATGTTCAGGCCGCGTTTCGTCAGGGTTTCAAACTTTTACCAGATAGATTGAGGCCACGAAATGAATGAACGAGTTAAATATTTCCTGATACAAGCACCAATGAAATTTCGAAGAGCCGAACCACCTGCTTCGTTCAGTTTGCCACCATCCTCATTATGGGCTTGATTGAAGTAAGATATCGCACGCCGAATACTTCAAAATACTAAATAATTCTAGGTCATAGCTAATGATCGTACTGGAACTAAAGGTAGGCGCCACCAGATTAGTGCAAGGATGATGACTGATCCATGATTGACGCAGTACGAGTCAAAGTCGACTCAGAAGACACGGTAGAAGTCTTGAAAAAGATGATAGCAGCTCAAATGGGCACTGATTGGCAGAAGATAGTGCTCAAGAAATGGTGTGTTAGTATACTCCTCTCCTTACTCGGCGCTTACAGTTCACAGGTACAACACTTACAAGAATCACATCACACTCGGAGATTATGAAATTCATGATGGAATGAGTCTCGAAATGTATTACAACTAACTGGCTAGCGAAGATGCACAGAATTATCAACAATATGAATAAATCACTGGTGTCACAGATCGAAACGGTACACTATAAATACAAAAAATGGCTGAATGCATGGGATCATTGAGTGGCATCCGGTAGTCGTCCCCAATCATCCACGGGACTGTCGACTTGGTCCATTCGTTTGATCGGTAAATGGACCATGACTTTTAATTGACCCTGAAGCGAAGGCAGAGTGGGTTTAACACCGCACTCCGCATGAAGAGCTTTTACTTTCCGCCTCCTTCTCACGATAACAATTGCGAGCCCACCAATCACTCCAACAAGGCCTTTGAAACATGTTTTAGATGTGCTCGACGAAAATTGAGGGAAACCCTACAGGACAAGCTTACAACAATAGCAATAATTGCAACTCTGGTATTTGGGCCTGCAGGGGTTCCATTCCTTGTTTGTAGTCTCAGTGAAGCTCGCTTTGAGGATGAACGAGATTCTCACCTTGTGTTGGGTTCATCCTGTCGAGACGTGGTCGTCGAAGCACTAGGGACGCCTGTGGCCTGAATTCCCCTGTCTGCTTTGACACATGGCAGTCCTGTGGCTTGATAGATGATCACCAGAAAGAGACTAGGGGAGACGAATTTTGCTATGCGGGTAGGCATCAGATAGATTGGCGTGTGCTACCGGCCCACGAAAGTTATATATACACACTACTCAAACAATTGGGGGTGAGAGGGACGATCCTCGCCAACAAAAACTATGGGAAGAAGGCCGGGAGGAATAATAGGTTCTCACATTCTTGTCAATTTTATCGTGCCCGAAATCACTGTAGGGGTCCGGTTCGCGGCGTTTCTTTCCCCACAGCCGTGGGAGAAAGGCGAGCGGGTACGATTATACGGCCAGCTTCTCATGTTCCCAAATAACCTCGGTAAATTTTAGGCTTAGCATGTATACCACACTCACACTTCTTTACGCGCGCCAAGTGCAAACATTCGCAGTTCACTGACATTGGCTGGCACTTAGGCTGAATGCCCTGTCGATCAAAAATGGTGGAACAACGTGTATATGGCGCTAAAAGAGACATGTAAAAACTATGGCAAGAGTTGACTGAAGAGAGCAAGGTGCGTTACATAGGAAAAAGGTGAGGCTCAGGGCCGCGATACATATAGATAAATATCACAATCTCGCGGGTCTATTGCGCAACACGGTGTGGCGTTGGAGCAACGACTGAATCAGGGCTCTGGGCCAGCTCGCCAGAGACCTTGCCAGACGGAATGCTCACTGACAAACCTGGCAATTTTACCCTTACTACCTTGGCCGGGCGGCGTTCTCCAAGAGGTGTTTGCTTGGAGCCAATTCCTAGCTCCGACATCATTTTGGTATTTGTTTTTTTGCGGCGGGATCTGAGAAACATAGCGACAGCGACCGCGGTGAGGAAGACTGGTCCGTGATGCACGCTTTAGTCGCAGAAAGGGTCGAGCGTATGGTCACTTACGAGTACAAAGCACAACGGCAAGACTAATAACGAGGGACTTGTTGCAAAATCCGCTGTTTATAGGATTACCCCTGCAACCACCAAATTGTAAGACTTGGCAAGAATGGCTCGTTTACGAGGCCACTTACTCTTGATCGATGCATTGGTCTCGACGTACAGAAGGTTGGTCACGCCCACTATCTACTGTTGCTCCTAAAGCAGCGTTGACGAAGGCCAGGCAAGTGGCGAGCGCGATTAAGCCCTTTGGAAAGCACGGAGAGGCTGACATGTTGGTGATACCTTATAAGAGTTCTAGCACCCTTTCTTTTAAAGGAGCCAACACGAGGCACCAGCTTAGCGGCACAACTAAATTCCGGTGTGGCTTTGGTCCCTAAAATTATCAGGGGTCGGTATGAAATTCAGTTCCGGTGTTGACGGGTAATGGCTACATTCGGAAATCATCGGGGAAGTGGACTTGTACCACGATGTAGGCGCGTTCATTCGGCCCTTTTTCACTGATATGCATAGCCATTGACTGTTCACCATTTAATCTCGCTCGACCGCAATGAGGAAGCCTTCAAGAGATACAAACAGGCCGCAAAGGTTTGTTGAATGCTTCCCAACATGCTGCGCCGCAGATAGTCAAGGGGACGGGAACCCGCGGGTCACAGGCAAATGCCTGGAGACAAACCTGGGGCGGAGGGACGAAGGCAGCCAGCCACAAACGCCCAAGACATTCATCTGATCTGACAGAGTGACACGACGTTGGTCATTGATGTAGGGGACGGAATTCAAAATGAATCTACGCCGCCGGGGATGGCAAATTTCCGAGAAGGAATGGATAGCAAACTAAATCGCAAAGACAAATTAAATGTTAAACTGAACCTTTTAAACACTCGGAGGTAGTCAGATATCTAAAGATAGCAGAGGCACTTGGGGGGAGACTCACATAGAAAGAATGTAACAAACCAGTAAGGTAGATGTCCATCCAGCAAGAATACGAAGTGAAAAGGAGTGCAAGATCATACAGCAGCAGGTATAGAGCAGACTGGCCGCCTATAAACATGGATGAGGGATTTTTTTCATTGCCGCCTCCTCTAAGCAGCAGTAGGAATCGCCGTGGCCTCTGAGCGGGGTGCCACAGCCTTAGAGTCCGAACCGGCCTCATTCTCGTTGGCTACGAAGGAAGGAAGTGGTGGCGTTGGCGGTACGGCGTCGCTAGGGGAAGCGGAGGTCCCATTTGCCGCCTTTGAGAGCGAACCTGATGCGGATTTTGTGCTCAGTGCAGAGGCTGATGCTGACCTCGGGAGTTTCGCCAAGGATGGGTTGGAGTGCTTTCCTAGTGACTCCTTCGAGGCGTAAGGGGACTGCGAGGGATCAATACCTGCCTCTTCAAACAGTTGTGCAGGGATCGCCTTGCGCTTTACGGGTGTGACCTGGCCGTTAGCACGCTTGGTTGAGCCCGCAACGCCGGGGGTGAGGCTGTTCGGGCCATTTCCGTTGGGAATTGTCAGCGGAGGAGAAGTCTTTGCCTTCGTGTTATCCGACTTGAGAGGTGGGTGGACAGAGTCCTCGCTGACCCGTACCTCTGCAATGCCTACTATCGGTCAGAATCGATGTCAGATAGAAACAGGCACGGACCCACCTTCCAGAGCCAATTTTGAGAACGTGTCATCACGTCCTAATCCTCCAACAGAAGGCAGGGCCGGTGGTAGCTCCGGAATGACAGACTGGCGTTGGGTTATCAATTCACCATTTCCATCTACGTAACGACCACGGCCGATGCGCAAGCTGCCAAAGCTTGGCCGGCGGATCCGTACAACGTCTCCAGAAATGGATGTAGCCAAAGAGCTTGTTGAGCGGAGCCCAGCGGATCTGAAAATGCTGCGAGGTGGTGACGGTGGCTCCGCGTTGTTCCATGTGGGGGACGTGGGAGACATGAGCCCTGTTGGGGACTTGGACTCGATGTGTTCGGGACCCGAGGTGAGCGAGTTCACAATGATGGCCCAAAGGTTGTTGCCACTGATTCTGCTCTCCTTTTCTTCCACGATCTCATCGGCAATCTTACTGAGACGCCGTGCTTCTGCCGTATCGCGCCGTGCAACAATACTGGACGGCGGCGGGTTTTCATCAACGACCCAAGCCCAACTCCACTTTGCAGAATTGATGAGTCTATTCTTTTCTTCGTCATCCTTGTCTTTGGACAAGACCGAAGCCTTGAGTTTGGTAAACCTGGAAGTATCCTCTACGTCTGCGGCGTCAATGTGGCGCTTCCGGTGTTTTGCCACTGTCCTGAGGGTATCCTTGAATCGCTTCTCCCAAACGGTTTGGGCATCAAGGTAGCGCTTAACGCCGAGCTCGTTGACCATTCCAATGGAATCCATTGTCATTTCCATTGCCGGGAGATCTTCCTCGGGCTCCAGTTCACGGACGATTCCTTTGGTAGATACGCGTTCACGGATCATACCTTTGGACAAAGGATTGGTCTATGCAAAAAATAGTCAGGGGTTTCTGTCCTCCCACTTCCGATTCAGCTCACCTTGTAGGTACCTTCAAAGCCTGCAGTTCCGGGGCCTCCATCACTAGAGTCGCGTTGTTGGAAGCGCGGTCCAGCAACGTCCGTGGTGGGAGAGGTGGGATTGGCTGG
>KN824282.1:899605-929621 GCA_000827415.1 Serendipita vermifera MAFF 305830 | reverse complement strand
GTCGTCGAGAGCATCGTGATGGAGCTGCACCTGGCAGGCGATTTCAAGAAGACGGAGAAGAAGATTACCTGGCTGGCGACATCTTCGGATGCGCCCAAGCTGATTGAAGCGAGTCTCGTCGACTTTGACTACCTTCTGACGAAGAAGAAGATTGAGGAAGACGACGACTGGTTAAAGTTTGTGACGCCCGTTACCGAGTTCCGGAAAGATGCGTTTGTGGACGCAAATTGCGGCGTGTTGGAGGCAGGAACGGTGATACAGTTTGAGCGAAAAGGGTATTATATCTTGGATTCGGTCAAGCGCGCAGGCTCCGATGGAAGCGAGGTGATCGGCATGGAGTTTTTCCTCATTCCAGACGGCAAAGTGGGTACTGTGGCCAGTAAAGCCGATATTAAAACTGGCGGTGCTATTGCACCCGGTACTGCTGCCTCTACTATATCTGCTGCAGGTGCTGGTAATGGATCGGCCACGGCTGGTGTTGTAGCGTCAAACGCCAGGCACGCGGAGGGTGCATCTGGGCCCCCTAGTGCGATGTATTCGGTCAAGGCTGTGAACGATGCAGAGCCCATTGAGGTGGAAGGTCTCAAGATGTACAAAGTAAAGCCGGTCTACTGATCGCGTATCGCCTGAAAATGTGTAGAAAATATACCAACTTTTGATTTGTAATAAAGAAAAGAGACATTTCGCTGATGAGAAGTCGTCATGGATGCCAGATCTATTACGCCTTTGCCAGTTTCCTAACGGGGTAAGACCCCTTTGCCATTCGGAATTTGGTGTTTGCGAAGAATACGGAGAGGGGACCAAACGTTCGGAATGATGTCCCTGCGAGAGCGGCACCGTTCATTGGGACAGAACGGCATCAGGGACGAGAATCACGGATGCGAGCCCTAATACATTAGGCTACTGTATCCTCATTAGCTTCCGATTGCCTTTTCAATCTCACCCTTACCCCTGGACCTCCCTCGTATTATAGTTTCTGCTCTCACATCTCTCTTCCTCCCAACCATATCTCTGATAGCTCTCACTCACCCGTTATGCACGCCATTGCGGCATCAGCGGCCAGAATCCGCTCAAAGAGCATTCAAAAGACGGTAGCGGCAAACGAGCCTCTTCCTCCCTCACGTACGCCAGAGAATATCCCTTTCGTGCTCTGTTCTGATAATATGTTCTTAACAGCAGCACCGAGGACGTTGTTGGTGGATAAATACGGCAAACCGCATCACCCTTTTCCTCGCACACTCGCACCGTATCCACTCAACTACGAAAAGGCTGTGCTTGATGCGTGCGTTTCTCTATCAGAATTATTTAGTTGGTTGCGGGGTTGCTCATCCTTAATTCTTTCTTCTTTCCGCAGTGAGGCCTTGGACTTGGCTTTCCGACTCCAGATCTTTGAGGGTAGTCCGACGAGCATACCAGATATCCGACTTGACAGCCCAAAGACGCATCCACGTCGGTGCCTGGATTTAGGATGTTCGTCTGGTGACTGGATTTTGACAGCAAGTCGGTGCTGGCCAAGCACCACCTTTGTCGGCGTCGACCTCGTCATTGGACATCAGATTCCATTACACCTCCTCGAACAGTCTCCTCAAGATTCTGGCAGCAGTACTGGCGGTGCCTTGCAGTTAGAAGACTCGAAGGCTCGATCGAATAATGTTGCCGACGCCGGCAATCCAACTTTAAATCCTACCCCTAATACTGCCAGGCCATCGGTGGCCAGTAACCAACAGGGTCACCACCTGCACCACCATGAACCGTCGTCACCACAGACGCCACTCGGTTCCCGTATTCGGTGGGTTCAGGCAAACTTCCTCAAACCACTGCCCTTCGCAGACGGAGAATTTGATTACATTCACGTGTCCGGTATCGCTCGTGGGGTTCCCGAGGACAAGGTAAAGTTGACTGATCTATGAAAGCGTTGGACACTTCATAATGACGCATTCAATTTTCTTGGCTCCGGTTCAATTTACAGTGGGACAGCCTATTCGCCGAGTTATCCCGCGTCCTCGCAATCAATGGACACTTGGAAATGTTCGAAGAGGATGTAATCTTCCCGATCTTGCCAACTGAAGAACAGCCCACGCCTCCGTTTGCGGAGCCGGGGCGAAACGGGTCAATAGGGTCTAGCGATACCACAAGCATCTCGAGAACTTCGACATCAAGTCACGCGGGACTCGATCCAACTGCTGCGGCTGATGAACGTCTGCGTCGTGCATCACTCTCTAGTAGCCGCTTTTCGGCGGCGGCGGCGGCGTCGGTGTCCAAGACATCAAAAGTACCGCCCGTTCCACCACTACGGCTCAATACGAAACTGAGCCAACAGTTCTCTCCTTCGTATTCTCCGTCGGAAGCGAAGCTTCTGAGCGACTTTCCCTTTGGTACATTGGCGAAGGCGCAGGGCCGTGTCGACAGTATCTCCATCGGTCCGCTTGACACGGGGTCCACGAAACGGAAGCCGGTCAAACGATGTGATGAACCCGCCATCCCGTCTGGATGGGATGGTCCGCCTCAACGGTCTGCTACCATCAACGTTGGCGCCCCCAGCGCATGGCGTGAGTCGCCAAAAGAGGCGGGGTTCTCTTCCCCTCGTAAAGAGCGGAAATCAACTCGAAGACCGAAGACTTCGAATTCTGTCGCAACCTCCTTCATCAATCTCTCGGCTGTGTCCCCCTCTCTCCCCTCGTTTTCCCAAAAACCTCGACGGCCCTCTTCAGCGGGGTCTGGATCCCAAGGGAGTGTGACCAGGGTTGGGTCTGTCGATATTCCTCTCCCCGTTCACCCTGTCCCGTCGAACGCCTCTCTTTCGTCTTCCAAGTGGCACGTTAGGCAACCGTCTTATACCACCCCGAGAGCGTCTACATCGGCACCGTCTCCCATAAAACATGATCACCACATCCTGCAAACACTCTTTTATGCAGTCTACGAGGGTAGATTCATCAACACATCCCCCACCGCCATCCTCCCGTCCTTTTTCAACATTTACTTCCAAAACGTCTCGGTCACGCCTCCTATCGACTTTCCGACACCACCACAGCCACATGTGGCGCGCGAAATTACCAGGCGTGACAAGAGAAACACTACACAAAGGGAGTGGGGGTGTGGCGGCTTGGAACAGCCTCGAGGAGTCTCGATGAACTTGCCACGGACGTATGCAAATATGAGTGGTCTAGGAGAGACTATGAGGGGTACGAGTACTTCCATCCTCTCCACCTTTTCACAGGTGGGCAGTATCAAAACTCAAAACGAAGTCTCTCTCTCCACCATCGACCGTCAACTCAAGAGGGTCCAGTCTTCACCCGGTCTGGTCACAGATGCTGGTAACCGGTCACCGAATAGGAATTCTTCGCCGTTCTCTGCGAATAGCATTTCTACTGGTGGAAGCTCAGTATCCCTGTCTAGAAATACGTCATTTTTGCCCACCCCTGTTTCTTCCCATTCCGTAAATCCTTATATCGAAGGAGGAGACGATGGGTCAATGCGCCATCATCGTTATGGGACAGACGGCGTGCTTACTAGCCCGACTGGAGTTCCTCAATTGCGACACTACAAATCGTCCACTTTCTCGCTGGTGGAGAAGCCCGCTCCCGAAGACGATGATGATGCAAAACTGGCAATCATGGGTGATGGTGGATGCTTCCCCACTGACGAAGACAAGATGGATGTCCAAGATGGAAAGACGCTGTCAGAGTTCCCTTCATTGGCATCGCTCCGGAGCGACCCATCGGTCACACTAAACCAAGACGATGATGATTTGATTTTGGACCCACTCCAGAGCCTCGAAATCGACAGCGACGAGGAAAACGATTTCGATACTCTTGCCGTGGAGGAGATGGAAATGTTTGACGGGCGAACAGGAGATTCTGCCTTGGGCTCGTTCTGGTCGAGCAGCTATGAAGACCTCTGCCGCAGAGTATATGTACGCCCGAGAAAAGCCTTTGCGGGTCTTGGAATGCATGTGCCGGCTCAACTATTGGAACTCGATGATCTTTCTATGGGTGTCCATCTTACACGTGCATGGCTGAGTACGTTCGAATTTTATGTCTAGTTTACATTTAGGCTAACTTGGTACAGACGTTGTAGCATGCAAGGAAGCGATGTGGGACGAACTCCAGCGACGAGCCCAGCTCGTTCAATCGCCTACCCAGGAATGCTCCATCGAGCCCACTTCACCTCCAATGCAACGGGTGACCCTTTTAGACGACGTTGAATGGCTCGGCACGGAAAAGCGTATGTCAGACCGGGAAAAGTTTGAGTTGCTCTTCCTCCGTTTTGAAGAGTGAGTGATGCCCCGATCGTTTATGTGACAAGGTTTTCTCAACATTCAATTTTTCCTTTTTTTCCCAGTGATATGCGGCAATGGGCGGCCGTTGGTTCATCTATCCCACGAAAGTTGACATGGGTCGACCCACGATACCCTAATTTTGGGCCTGTTCCAGCTCTCTCCTCCAAGCGTAGCACCTTAAGAACTTCCAGTATACCGCATGGGTCATTCTCGCTTGATGATGGCTGCGGTCCAGGGCGGGATGGTATTGTCGTCCCTGGTATTGATGTTTGCCGAACGATTCGAGTCTTTACGGGCCGCAAAGTGGTTGACAATCCTCCCGGATGTAGTTCATCCAAAATCTTTGGCTTACTCTAAGCCAGGCCCGTTGCTTTACCAGACTCTGCAGCAAGACTGCAGCATAAAAAGACATTTATTGCTTTCGCCTAACACTGTAACGCTCTAATACGATGTTTCCCATACTAGCACTTGTACAGTTAATACAAACTTATAAAGAATACAACCATCATCACAAACGAAATCAGACGTGTATGTCAGTCCTCGCTTTGATTGGCTTCGTTGGGTTGGTGCAGGCTCCAGGCTTCAAAATCCCGCGTCAATTGTACATTCGTGCTGGAACCAACCTTGCTTCCCCAAGCCAGGGCGTAGTGCGCTAGCACAACATTGAGCTCCTCGTATTCGTCCACGAGCTCGAGTTTCGAAATTCTATGCAGATCATTAACGACAAGTATGGGAACAGGAAGGGAGGTTACCTTTGTTGCTCTTCAGTGGTAATGTAAGAAGTTCTTATTGTGCCAAGTGTCAGGGCATTTGCAACTTGATATCCCGTGCTAAGGAATCGACCCTTGATTGCATCAAGGTCCGGGAAGGCCTCAGCTCCTGGAAGTTCCACATTGCGAACGCGGAGGTTGTCTCTCATCACTCGCCCAAATGAATCATTCAACGAGAACATTTCATAGATGATCCCAAAGGCATGCTAGTAGGCAATTAAACAGTGCCTTGATGTATGAATGTGGCCTGACTCACATTGAATCTTTCCGTAAACCAATGCATAATAGCGGCGGACTTCTCAGGGACCATGTAAACGAGTACACATTCGGCAAGGAAGAGAGTGGGAACTTCTGGAGAGAGGACCGCTGGCGTGGAACTGAGTAGAGGGTCTAGATATGTGGCTATTGGGTTTCGCAGGTCCGTGGGGAATAAATGATATATTGCTGAGGTCAACCCCATTCCACCTTGCACTAGTACAGGGATATCAGGCCCCTTCTTCGTAATCAAGATACAGACTAACCTACTTTGACGTCGTCGCCCAAGAGGGAAGACAGCTGCTTCGATTTCCGAATAGCCATGGCTTTTTTGCTTGTGATCTCAGCAAAGTCAAGTTCTACATAAGCGGATATGTGATCCTTTAGGGGTCCACTCTATGGCCAAGAATAAGTAACCTTCGAAATGACCTGGAAATAGTCAAAACTTGCCGACAATCTCCAGAACCTCGTATCACTGCCTGCTCCAATGCTAACGATCTGCTTTTTGACTGGAGCCCCATCTGATGAACCTGCCCTCAGAAAGTCTTCCACCAGCTGATCGATGGCGGTGGTACGGACATAGGTGCCAATATTAATCAAAGGTGCATGAGTGGGGAGATTTCTCGCTCGCGGTACAAACTGAGAAACGAAATCATCTCGAAGGTAGCCTTGGCGAACTGCAGAAATACGGGCATGGGCCGCAAATCCATCTGTCGATCGTGTACCCTCATCGAGTATAGTAGCGTCCATATTGGGCAGATGTTTTTATCTCAAATACACCCGCTGCCGGGAATCCAAGTCGTCGAACCGGCTTTAAGCTTGCCGGAGACACATTTACCACCTTAGAGCCAGCCATGTCTGACGACCAGGAAAAGATAGGAGGTCGCTACGGCGAAATACGCTCTGAAATCTCATTGGACTCGTTGAATTCGTTCTTACGCGATAAATGTCCTCGTATAATTACCCCTGTTCAAGTGAAGGTGTGTTCGTGTTTATGAGTAACCACCTCAAAACTGACGTCTTATCAGCAATTTGAGGTATGGAACCAGCTCTTTTTTGACGAATGTGCTTATTCACATGCGATATACAGTACGGCCAGGTAATGCCCCATTTCGTCCGTTTATACTTTCAAGACTAAGAATTATGAAGTCCAATCCAACCTACTTTCTTAAAGATAGCTCGTGAGTGCTAAATGCGGTCCGTTTCAATGCAATTATTCATTTGGCCAACCACAGAGGAGCCAAATACGTGATGAGGAAGAAACCAGCCGGTGGGGGCGCAAGTTTTATGCGATGAAAGGTTATTTGACGTATTCCAGGTCAATTGATGTCATCTACAGCGCATGCTGTTGAAAGAGAATATCGCGTCCTCAATGCTATCCACGGGTACAATTGCAGACCCACTACGCGACCGGCGTCCCGGGTTCCAATTCCAGAGCCGTTAGTGTTATGTGAGGATAAAGATGTTTTAGGAACCCCGTTCTACATCATGGAATTTCTCGACGGACGAATATTTGAAGATGTTCGCCTCCCAACGGTTCCTCAAAACCAGCGAAAGGAAATGTAAGTTCAATTTCTACAGTTCATGTCTTTGATTTTGACTGTCTTCTAGTTGGATGGCTGCGTTAGTATTTTATACACTCACTCACTCCTTTGTTTCTAACGAGTGACACAAGCGTGCGCTCATTAGCGAGTCTCTCTGCGCTTTCTCCAATGGATATCGGATTAAAGGACTTTGGTCCTCATACTCCGTACTTTCCTCGGCAGCTCAAATCCATGTCAAGAGTGTCGCAAGCTCAAAGCCAAGCAGTGGATGTAGACACACGCGAGGTTGTTGGACCCATCCCTGATTTTGAAGCTACAATGGGCTGGTACAAGTCTCATCTACCAGATGAAAGTAAAACGGGCCTGCGAATAGTGCATGGGGATTACAAAATGGATAACCTAGTCTTCCATAAGACAGAACCTCGTGTCATCGGGATCTTGGACTGGGAGCTTTGCACCTTGGGCAGTCCGGTGAGTATTTGTAAGAATAAGGTACTTTTTCCGCTGACATCAATCCCAGTTGGCCGACTTGTCCAATCTCACTATACCGTTCTGGGTCGATCCCTCACACCCAACTATCGCTGGCTTAAAGAATGCACCCGACGCACCAATAAGTCTAGAGGAAATACGGCGGGAGTACTGCCGCCTCAGTGGGTACCCTTATCCACTCGAAGGTGCTGTGTATGCCAGTAGCTGGATGATATTCAGAGTACGTTCCTCCGACGGCGTGCTAGTAGAATATTTGCTGACAATGGCCGGGTAGTTGGCCATAATTGCCCAAGGAATCGCAGCTAGGTATGCTCGAAGACAGGCTTCGTCAGAGAAAGCAGCGGCCCAGGGCTCTACCTTCGTATTTTGGGGGAACCTTGCTCAGGAGATCATCAAGGCCGAGGGAGGAAATGCTATTCCCTTGGCAAGACTTTAAAATATATTCCAAATGCCTGTACTCTCGTGGTCTTTAGTCTACAAGCATTTGTTACTATTATGGTTAGCCGGTGCTGTGTGGTAAAAAGACTTCAACTCCAATTTTCCCTCATGATTCGCTTTCGCGGCGTAACGCGTTGTAATACGCGTATTATCCGGACTCTACAGCCAGTTTCATTGAAATTTTCACCATTAGGCACGCGCTTTCGCACATTCTCCGAGAAAGCGGACGGTTCCAAAGACTCGTCGAGCACCAGTCTGCTCGAATACCGAGGTCTATATACCGACAGCTATAAAAAACTCAAAGCATTCTCTCTTGCGTCTCTCACCTTGGCTACTATGGTCACACCATTCATGTTTTTGATTGAATCCTCAATTCCGGCAGGAGGCAAAGCGATACTTGGTATTACTGCAATGTCTACATCCTCTCTTTCTACTGCTCTTATTGCTTGGGCTGGGAGCTCCTATGTCACCGGTTTACGCGTCGACGATGGAGGTAGGCGGTTGGAATTTACAACTACCACTATCTTCCTAAGGAATATCAAGACTGTGGTATACGACCCGATGTTTCTAGAACCTGCCGAAGAATATTTCATCAAAGTTCGCCTACGTCGTTCAATACGCATTCCGATGGCCGAAGTTGAGAGGCAGGGGATGGCACTGTCAGACGGTCAAGAAGAGACAGTGGCAGAATCACTGGATCCGTCTGGCAACGTAAAAGGCTGGTGGGCGGTACGATGGCGTCGAGAGGGCGAGGCTGGTTTTGTCGGAGAATGCCGAGAGGTCGGTAAAATCAGAAGGTGAGGTATTACTAAACTTTGATGACTATTTATTTGACTCACGACCTTTCAGCGGTTTCAATATTGACCCAGACGTCATACGCCAATACATCAAGCGGTAGTGCAAGGCGCACGAGGATATTGATGCATTAAACACCATAGATTTATCTCATCATAGTTTTTCCGGGAACCGTATACATTCACATGCCTGAGGTTGACCTTATGTTCAGGCCGCGTTTCGTCAGGGTTTCAAACTTTTACCAGATAGATTGAGGCCACGAAATGAATGAACGAGTTAAATATTTCCTGATACAAGCACCAATGAAATTTCGAAGAGCCGAACCACCTGCTTCGTTCAGTTTGCCACCATCCTCATTATGGGCTTGATTGAAGTAAGATATCGCACGCCGAATACTTCAAAATACTAAATAACTCTAGGTCATAGCTAATGATCGTACTGGAACTAAAGGTAGGCACCACCAGATTAGTGCAAGGATGATGACTGATCCATGATTGACGCAGTACGAGTCAAAGTCGACTCAGAAGACACGGTAGAAGTCTTGAAAAAGATGATAGCAGCTCAAATGGGCACTGATTGGCAGAAGATAGTGCTCAAGAAATGGTGTGTTAGTATACTCCTCTCCTTACTCGGCGCTTACAGTTCACAGGTACAACACTTACAAGAATCACATCACACTCGGAGATTATGAAATTCATGATGGAATGAGTCTCGAAATGTATTACAACTAACTGGCTAGCGAAGATGCACAGAATTATCAACAATATGAATAAATCACTGGTGTCACAGATCGAAACGGTACACTATAAATACGAAAAATGGCTGAATGCATGGGATCATTGAGTGGCATCCGGTAGTCGTCCCCAATCATCCACGGGACTGTCGACTTGGTCCACTCGTTTGATCGGTAAATGGACCATGACTTTTAATTGGCCCTGAAGCGAAGGCAGAGTGGGTTTAACACCGCACTCCGCATGAAGAGCTTTTACTTTCCGCCTCCTTCTCACGATGACAATTGCGAGCCCACCAATCACTCCAACAAGGCCTTTGAAACATGTTTTAGATGTGCTCGACGAAAAATGAGGAAAACCCTACAGGACAAGCTCACAACAATAGCAATAATTGCAACTTTGGTATTTGGGCCTGCAGGGGTTCCATTCCTTGTTTGTAGTCTCAGTGAAGCTCGCTTTGAGGATGAACGAGATTCTCTCACCTTGAGTTGGGTTCATCCTGTCGAGACGTGGTCGTCGAAGCACTAGGGACGCCTGTGGCCTGAATTCCCCTGTCTGCTTTGACACATGGCAGTCCTGTGGCTTGATAGATGATCACCAGAAAGAGACTAGGGGAGACGAATTTTGCTATGCGGGTGGGCATCAGATAGATTGGCGTGTGCTACCGGCCCACGAAAGTTATATATACACACTACTCAAACAATTGGGGGTGAGAGGGACGATCCTCGCCAACAAAAACTATGGGAAGAAGGCCGGGAGGAATAATAGGTTCTCACATTCTTGTCAATTTTATCGTGCCCGAAATCACTGTAGGGGTCCGGTTCGCGGCGTTTCTTTCCCCACAGCCGTGGGAGAGAAAGGCGAGCGGGCTCGATTATACGGCCAGCTTCTCATGTTCCCAAATAACCTCGGTAAATTTTAGGCTTAGCATGTATACCACACTCACACTTCTTTACGCGCGCCAAGTGCAAACATTCGCGGTTCACTGACATTGGCTGGCGCTTAGGCTGAATGCCCTGTCGATCAAAAATGGTGGAACAACGTGTATATGGCGCTAAAAGAGACATGTAAAAACTATGGCAAGAGTTGACTGAAGAGAGCAAGGTGCGTTACATAGGAAAAAGGTGAGGCTCAGGGCCGCGATACATATAGATAAATATCACAATCTCGCGGGTCTATTGCGCAACACGGTGTGGCGTTGGAGCAACGACTGAATCAGGGCTCTGGGCCAGCTCGCCAGAGACCTTGCCAGACGGAATGCTCACTGACAAACCTGGCAATTTTACCCTTACTACCTTGGCCGGGCGGCGTTCTCCAAGAGGTGTTTGCTTGGAGCCAATTCCTAGCTCCGACATCATTTTGGTATTTGTTTTTTTGCGGCGGGATCTGAGAAACATAGCGACAGCGACCGCGGTGAGGAAGACTGGTCCGTGATGCACGCTTTAGTCGCAGAAAGGGTCGAGCGTATGGTCACTTACGAGTACAAAGCACAACGGCAAGACTAATAACGAGGGACTTGTTGCAAAATCCGCTGTTTATAGGATTACCCCTGCAACCACCAAATTGTAAGACTTGGCAAGAATGGCTCGTTTACGAGGCCACTTACTCTTGATCGATGCATTGGTCTCGACGTACAGAAGGTTGGTCACGCCCACTATCTACTGTTGCTCCTAAAGCAGCGTTGACGAAGGCCAGGCAAGTGGCGAGCGCGATTAAGCCCTTTGGAAAGCACGGAGAGGCTGACATGTTGGTGATACCTTATAAGAGTTCTAGCACCCTTTCTTTTAAAGGAGCCAACACGAGGCACCAGCTTAGCGGCACAACTAAATTCCGGTGTGGCTTTGGTCCCTAAAATTATCAGGGGTCGGTATGAAATTCAGTTCCGGTGTTGACGGGTAATGGCTACATTCGGAAATCATCGGGGAAGTGGACTTGTACCACGATGTAGGCGCGTTCATTCGGCCCCTTTTCACTGATATGCATAGCCATTGACTGTTCACCATTTAATCTCGCTCGACCGCAATGAGGAAGCCTTCAAGAGATACAAACAGGCCGCAAAGGTTTGTTGAATGCTTCCCAACATGCTGCGCCGCAGATAGTCAAGGGGACGGGAACCCGCGGGTCACAGGCAAATGCCTGGAGACAAACCTGGGGCGGAGGGACGAAGGCAGCCAGCCACAAACGCCCAAGACATTCATCTGATCTGACAGAGTGACACGACGTTGGTCATTGATGTAGGGGACGGAATTCAAAATGAATCTACGCCGCCGGGGATGGCAAATTTCCGAGAAGGAATGGATAGCAAACTAAATCGCAAAGACAAATTAAGTGTTAAACTGAACCTTTTAAACACTCGGAGGTAGTCAGATATCTAAAGATAGCAGAGGTGCTTGGAGAGAGACTCACATAGAAAGAATGTAACAAACCAGTAAGGTAGATGTCCATCCAGCAAGAATACGAAGTAAAAAAAGGAGTGCAAGATCATACAGCAGCAGGTATAGAGCAGACTGGCCGCCTATAAACATGGATGAGGGGTTTTTTCATTGCCGCCTCCTCTAAGCAGCAGTAGGAATCGCCGTGGCCTCTGAGCGGGGTGCCACAGCCTTAGAGTCCGAACCGGCCTCATTCTCGTTGGCTACGAAGGAAGGAAGTGGTGGCGTTGGCGGTACGGCGTCGCTAGGGGAAGCGGAGGTCCCATTTGCCGCCTTTGAGAGCGAACCTGATGCGGATTTTGTGCTCAGTGCAGAGGCTGATGCTGACCTCGGGAGTTTCGCCAAGGATGGGTTGGAGTGCTTTCCTAGTGACTCCTTCGAGGCGTAAGGGGACTGCGAGGGATCAATACCTGCCTCTTCAAACAGTTGTGCAGGGATCGCCTTGCGCTTTACGGGTGTGACCTGGCCGTTAGCACGCTTGGTTGAGCCCGCAACGCCGGGGGTGAGGCTGTTCGGGCCATTTCCGTTGGGAATTGTCAGCGGAGGAGAAGTCTTTGCCTTCGTGTTATCCGACTTGAGAGGTGGGTGGACAGAGTCCTCGCTGACCCGTACCTCTGCAATGCCTACTATCGGTCAGAATCGATGTCAGATAGAAACAGGCACGGACACACCTTCCAGAGCCAATTTTGAGAACGTGTCATCACGTCCTAATCCTCCAACAGAAGGCAGGGCCGGTGGTAGCTCCGGAATGACAGACTGGCGTTGGGTTATCAATTCACCATTTCCATCTACGTAACGACCACGGCCGATGCGCAAGCTGCCAAAGCTTGGCCGGCGGATCCGTACAACGTCTCCAGAAATGGATGTAGCCAAAGAGCTTGTTGAGCGGAGCCCAGCGGATCTGAAAATGCTGCGAGGTGGTGACGGTGGCTCCGCGTTGTTCCATGTGGGGGACGTGGGAGACATGAGCCCTGTTGGGGACTTGGACTCGATGTGTTCGGGACCCGAGGTGAGCGAGTTCACAATGATGGCCCAAAGGTTGTTGCCACTGATTCTGCTCTCCTTTTCTTCCACGATCTCATCGGCAATCTTACTGAGACGCCGTGCTTCTGCCGTATCGCGCCGTGCAACAATACTGGACGGCGGCGGGTTTTCATCAACGACCCAAGCCCAACTCCACTTTGCAGAATTGATGAGTCTATTCTTTTCTTCGTCATCCTTGTCTTTGGACAAGACTGAAGCTTTGAGTTTGGTGAACCGCGAGGTATCCTCTACGTCTGCGGCGTCAATGTGGCGCTTCCGGTGCTTTGCCACTGTCCTGAGGGTATCCTTGAATCGCTTCTCCCAAACCGTTTGGGCATCAAGGTAGCGCTTAACGCCGAGCTCGTTGACCATTCCAATGGAATCCATCGTCATTTCCATTGCCGGGAGATCTTCCTCTGGCTCCAGTTCACGGACGATTCCTTTGGTGGATACGCGTTCACGGATCATACCTTTGGATAGTGGATTGGTCTATGCAAAAAATAGTCAGGGGTTTCTGTCCTCCCGCTTCTGATTGAGCTTACTTTGTAGGTGCCTTCAAAGCCTGCAGTTCCGGGGCCTCCATCACTAGAGTCGCGTTGTTGGAAGCGCGGTCCAGCAACGTCCGTGGTGGGAGAGGTGGGATTGGCTGGAGGGGGTCCCATCGTCGACTTACTACGAGACAAAAGGCTGCCAAGTCTGAATGAGGACGGGCGTGTCATAGATTCGTTCCGGCGAATTGATGTTGGAGAGGAAGGAGTGTAGGTGTTCAAGGAAAGGTCGAGTTGGAGAGGGGTAAAGAGAGTTTTATCTGGCATGACATGCTTGCAGAAGGCAGCAACCTGTCGTAGGTTTAGTAAAATGAAAGGGTTATGTTAATATTCTTGACTCACACTGCGGAATGCAAACTTGGCCGGGGTAGTGAATGTAAAGAGTGGAAGGACGTGACAAGTGTCTGCCGGTATATTATTAGCCGATGAGCCAATGAGTATGGTGGAGTCTTACCATCATAAATTTGTAGATGGACTTGGGTCGGCGTTGGATGACGCTCTTTGATACCATCCAGTGCCGGATAGCCAGTACGAAGACCAGGTCTGAGCGGGTATTTGTCTGGATGAGCTGCTTTATGCGCTCTGTAAAGGATCAGTCAAGTGCGTCGGTAGCAGCAAAGAAAGACTCACAGATAGATGATTTCATCACGCAAAACCTCTTTGTCGCTTGCCATGATGAATAATGGAGGTAATCCACCTAGGTAGGCATTGATAGGGCTGACCAGAGGGTGGGTCAGGAGGTTGTTGGTCGTATAGAGCTGTATTTGCGATTTGACTTGATAATAAGTATCGCCGATCCGGATTGTAAACGTGTCTGCGGGTTCCGAATGATTCATGGAACTAATGACGGGGGCGCTCATCGATGGCCTAAGACCATACTCGGTAGAAGCCGCACGGTTGCCAGAGGGAATCTTGAGATGCATCATGGAAGCGTTCATCCCGACAGTCCCATAGTTTGATTTACCAGGGGACGGGAGTGTGACATCACCACGGGTGTTACAAGCGACTGAATCTTGTGAGGCATTGCGAGAGTGGCCCATCCTCGTGAACCGTTTGATTTTGTCGGCGAGGTTGGAGCGAACGCTTTTGATGACTTCCTCGTTTGGAGGAGGCCAGAGGAGACTTGGTTTGTGCATGGATAGACCGGTTGGTGGGAGAATATCCGTGCCGGTGTTGGTGTGGATGGAAGGGAACGAATGTGTCAGGTCGCACCATGGGCTGATGAGGACACCTCCTGCAGGAGCCGGAAGACCAGCATCACGGATGACCTGCAGAACTGCGAGAGCAAGTCCACCTCCTGCAGAGTCCCCGGCCACTACGATTGAGGAAGGAGGGATGGCTTTGTGTTTGGCGCCTTCTGGGGGCTGAATCAGAAAGAGATCTATATAAAGATGAGCTTGAGAAGATTTGGCTTAAGGTCTGACATACATGCGGCAATGCAATCTTGGATTGCGCAAGGGAATGGGTATTGCGGAGCCTTTCGATAGTTGACAGCTAAAACAGTTCAGTGAAACAGATAGATTAGAGCATAGATGCTTACCGAATACACGTCCGTTGATCTTTCTGGCATATCTTTGCAAGACATATCTAGGGTTCCGTCAGCATCGGAAACGCATATCAACCAAAAGAGGGCTACCTTTCCTGATCAATGGATCCAAAATAATATCCACCACCATGGAAATACAGCATACACCTCATTTCATCCATCTCGGCGGAATAGTCGGGCTCCGGGTGGCCCTCTGATGGGTTCTCTGTCTCCGGTGCCTTGCCTTTCTTGGATGTCGTGTTCTGGCGTTGGAGCTGCTCGTTCTCCCTCCTACGACGTTTTGCTTCTTGCCAATCTTTCGAGAGCGCGATCCATTGACAATCGACGCCACGGAGACCGCGAACCTGGAAGGAGGGTTAGGAAGTTGCGGACACCGGTGAGAATCATCTACTAACTTGCCACCATTTGATTCCTCCAAGCGTCTTCTTGGCGGCTTCTTCGCCTCCCAGGGCCGTGACGATGTGCTGGGACGCGAGCTCACAGCAGGCAAGGGGGACCAATACACGGGGTGAGTGGACCCAATAAGGAGAAGGAGTACGAATATTTGAAAATTCTTGCAGTTCCTCAACGGTGTGCCTAGTAAAAATGGGAATAGCTTGTGAATCAGCCAAAACGGTTCCACGGTATACCGAGAACCGGACAGAGAGGGACGCAATCCTCTAGAGAGCGGAGAGAGTGGAACAGATATGTGCTTCGGAGGATGGAAGCAGGCTCCGCGCCATTTCGCACTACTTCCGTGTGCGGGAGAGAGTGAATCGGACATACTTGCTAGACGCCTCTAAGAAAGACTGAAACGGATGATTAGATGGGATGTGTGAGAGTAAACATCGTTAATTTGCTCACCTTGACCAGTCTGAAACCGGAGGCATAGAGCAGCTCTTCGTTTGCAGCTGAATCCGAGTCTTGGGTTCCGAAATAATGTTTAGTGAGAGCGGAAAGGAGCACTTGAGGCCCTTTGATAGACATTTCGGTTGTTAGTGAGGGTGGCATGGTAGACTCCAAGCTTGCTGAGATCTCGACAGGTACGCTTGCCGCCGAAACAGCACGAACGGCCTCTATCGCTTCTAGCCTGAGCGGAACCCAAACCACCTCACCATTTCGAATGGCCGGCTGCGAATAAATTCAAAAACAAAAACACAAAATTATTATTTGGAAATTCTCACAACGCAATGTTGTCAAACGCATTCAAATCCATTTTCTCAGACCCATCCAGAGTCTCTACTCTCCTCGTCCTTTGGCTCTTTCTGTTAAGAGCTTCGGGTTTATATCTATTTACAAGAGGTTTTCTGCTTTCTCGCCTCTCTCTGAGCAACGTCAACGACTGCCACGACTGCACGTTACCGCCCACCCATACTCGCGCAATAATCCTTATTATCGATGCATTACGCTTTGATTTCATCTCACCAAACCCTCCAATACCCTCCAATGAAAACTATCATCACGTCTTGACTCTCCCACAAGAACTGTCGGCCAGTCACCCAGAGCGTTCGTTTATATTCAATGCACATTCCGACCCACCAACTGCAACAATGCAGCGTATCAAAGGATTAACGACTGGCTCGCTCCCTACCTTTGTCGACGTTTCGTCCAATTTTGGCGCAACCGCTATTGAGGAAGACTCGTTACTGTCTCGACTAAAGGATGCTGGAAAGAAGGTGAATGCTTTCCTCATTATGAAAACATGTCATACTCAGACGCTGTCCAGATTGCATTCATGGGAGACGACACTTGGATGAACCTGTACAAAGATTTGATCGAGCCATCCATGTGTTTCCCATACGACTCGTTCAACGTCGAAGATTTGCATAGCGTGGACAATGGTGTTGTCGAACACCTCTTTCCATTGCTTCAAGAGGACCGGCGTGGGGACTGGGACCTTCTCATTGGCCATTTCCTAGGCGTAGATCATGTCGGACATCGACTTCATCCTGGGCACGAATTGATGAAGGCAAAGCTACAGCAGATGAACGACATCCTCACCCGAGTCGTCGAAATGATGGACGATGACACTCTGCTCGTCGTATTAGGTGACCATGGAATGGATCCGAAAGGCGATCACGGTGGTGATGGAATCTTGGAGACGGCCTCTGCTACATGGATCTACAGCAAAACACGTCCACTGAAACTTTTACCGGTCGATGCGGTGCCTTCGACACTATTGGTCAACACAACATTCCCAGACTCTCCATCATCCCACAGAAGCATTCAACAAATTGATCTCGTTCCATCTCTGGCTCTCCTCCTCGGAATCCCTATTCCATTTAACAATCTCGGGAGCGTCATCCCAGAACTATTTCTTAGAGGAGATACCCTTCAAACCGCAATGAAGCTCAACTCACGGCAGATCAAGTCGTTCTTGGATGCTTATCGAGCTAGTCCGTCTGGTGGCGAGCTCGATGCGTCCTGGACTAATATCCTCAATATTTATCAAAATAGTCTCATCGCCAAGGAGTCTTCAATTGAGGTAAACTACAACTTTGCTCGCACTGTGCTGGAAGTTTGCCGTAGCATGTGGGCGCAATTTAGTATGAGCCTGATGGTTCTGGGCATTATAGTCATCGTGTTAACGATACCAGCCACCTCACTTTCTGTTCACCATCTGGATCAAGGAGCTCTCGAATGGCACGAAGGCACGCTACTGGCGGTGTGGAAATCGGGCATCGCTTTTATGGGAGGCGGTTTAATTGGCTTTCAAATATATCTTGGCACGAGTGCTATTGTTCAATTACCCATGACATCATACCAGTTTGCTCTATTTGGAGCCTCGGCGACGGCCACCATCGCTTTGATATACTCGACCTGGACGAAACCCTCCATATCGCTCTTAACCCCCTCCGTGTCAATCGTGATCCTGCAGTCCGTCCTACTCTTCTCAAATTCGTTTGTCTTCTGGGAGGAACGGGTCCTACCCTTTTTAATCATCACCAGTCTTGCGCCTTCCGTGTATCCACTCATTTACACCTCAAACAAGACCCTTCGAAATCGCGGCATCAAGTTTGGAGCCGTCTTTGTTGTCTGTGCTCGCCTCGTCTCGGTTTTTACTGTGTGCAGGGAAGAGCAGGGCTCAGATTGCCATGCCACCTTTTACGCATCATCCGTACTCCCTACTGCACCGCTGCCAGTCATCATCTCCATTGTTCCCGTAGCAATCCTCCTACCTACAGTTGCGCGACGTTTTATGCGCATTGCTGCAGCCGATCGCGGATATGCACCTTTCACCACAGAGGTGTACCTACGAGTGGCCCTCGTCGGAGGCACCGCCTTTTGGTTCCTCGACTGGTTAGAAGGCTCGATCAGTACCTTCCGTTTAGGGCTCACCTTGGACTCTGAAACCATTCGTGCAGTCAGGACAACGATTGCTAGGACGATTGGCTGGGCTGGTGGTATCGGCTTGGCCGTTTGGTCAGTATCTCCGCCCAATATCTCCATTGTGAAGCAAACCGATGCAGCAGGCTATCTTACGGTCCAAGTGTTAGGCTTTGCAAACGCGTTTGGATCCTTCTACCTCTCTTTCCTCCTCTTCGTCTTTTCCGTTGTCTGGCTCACGAGCCAGCTATCTGGACAAATCGCTCTTGCGCTATGTCTGGTCGCGTTCCTCGCGTATACCGAGTTCCTTGATACCGTCAAAGACATCAAATACGCTGGACAGCAAAAGCAGTACAGGATGCCGACCTTTGCAGAAATCCTTCCTCTTGCACTATTGAGCTTGGACGTATATTACGCAACAGGGCATCAAGCAACATTGAGCTCGCTCCAATGGAAGTCTGCCTTCATCTTCAACTCGGATCGCGATACTCTTTCTCCACTCACTGTTACTTTGAACACCATCGGCCCGCTCATGTTTTTCACGCTCTGCATCCCGCTTTTGGCACTTTGGAATGTCGAGCCACTCACCAAGACGGAATCGCTGGCGGTACAAAGGAAGCGGGTGGTAGCAGGCGCACTCAAAAGTATCCTCGTAACAAGCAACTATTTCGCTACACTATTATTGTTCAGCGCGGCCAGCTCAATGGTCCTGAGGCGGCACTTGATGGTGTGGAAGGTCTTTGCCCCACGGTTTATGTTGGGTGGACTATGTGTACTGGCCGTGGATGTCGCTGGGGTTATTGGCATGGTAGGTGGTATCAGCACAGTCATGCAGACCGTTGCTGCACCTTTCCAGTCAATGGTGCAATGAGAGATTGAAATTAATGTCCGCTTTTTAATACAATTTAACATTATTTCCTGCGGAGCTCTCGAGGCGAAAGCCAGTCCCAATCCCATAAAGTCGGATAACATACTTGTGTGACATCAAATTGATGTTTTTGGCGCGTCTCCCAGCTGACTGGCTACTTCACGCTCTTCTTCGATCTCCTCAACAACGGGTGCGTCTCCTGTCCCGTCCAGAGCCTGAAGGAAGAGATTAGATGGGCCATCAAGGTCGTCTTCAAACTCAGGGGTCGATAAACCGTCCCAAGAGGATCCAGCAGGAGCTTGTGTAGCAATCATGTATGGATCCCCGCCAGTATCATCGTTGCCACCTAGTACGCCTTCCTCTTCTTCTTCCTCCTCACTCGAGTCTAAATCTGGATCCGGGAACGGCGTCTTTGGGTTCTTCTTCTTCTTTTTGTTAGCTGGAGTTGTTGGCTCGGTAAACATGACACCCTGTTTCCTTTTGCGAGGGTTGTCTGTTGTATGCTCATCATCAGAGCTCTGTGAACGAGCAGGAACCGGAGTCTTTGTGACTTCGAGATCAGGTGCTCCCTCCTTGATTAGTGTCACTGGCGACCGAGGTATTCTTGGTGTAAATAAATCTTCACTCGTTGTGGCGACTGATCTTTGCGTGGCTAGACCAGACATTGGGCTCATTGAAGCCCATTTGTCTCTCATCTGGCCCCTCTTTGGTGAGGTGATGTCACGTATTTTAGTTGACATAGAGGGAGATGGCATCAACGAGGGTATAGACGGGGACGCTTCTCCTCCTAGACCAAGTGCAGAGAAGCTTTTTCGAGTCGTTGATTTGCCCTGAAATTGATCCGGAGGAGACATTGTTGTCAGGACAGACCCTTGAGTGTTGAGGTAGTTGAGCTCCGGCTGCGGGGCTGAAGAGGCTACGAATTATTAGTAAGAATGGGGAAATAGTGCTTGTTTCTGAAACTTACAAGGCCCTAACGCCGCCGCACGTCTATAGCTTGGAAGTTCACTAACGAGTCTTGCGGGGTTTTCTTCAATATGGGTGTCAATATGCTCCTTGAACAGATCAACATGTCCAAATTCACGACGGCAATCAGCCCAGCGACATTCGTAAATTTGGCTTGACATGGCTGTAGGACAAGTGTTCGCGACGTGTGGCAAACTTTGGAACCAAAGTCTCCATTGGCTCGAAAATACAAAATAAATGGAAGAATAACAAGTAATCTATTCGTTTCTTCGAAACTCTCGACCTCCCCCAGGAAGAACCAGCATGTTTCGGCCACCACTGACGTTCAGCGTAGTTCGATTTATTTGAACACCAGAAGCGGGGTTGAGCGGAGGTTGACTAACATTGGCGATTGCAATTCGAGGTGGGCGTGGTCCAGGGTCTTTTTCGCGTTCTGCAGTGTTGGAACCTTCGGGCAAGGAACCAGCCGCAGTGACGACGGACATGGAACGAGGGGGCATGGATGGGGGTCTGGGGGTATTGGAAGATTTACTCGACTTGCGTTTTCCTTTGGTCTTTGTCGTCGGGCGCCCACGATCGTTTGTGCCAACGCTCACGCTGGTTCCTTCGCGATCAGATTCTCCCCCACTAGGTGGCGCAGTGGACAGCCTTTGCTTTATGATCTCATCATCTTTTTCTGTCCCTTCACCATTCTCTATCATTGCTACTGGTGCTTGTACTTGGGGAATAGGACCAGAAAAGTCGCGGCCAGTTTCGCGACTGAGAAAGTCAAGATCTAACCAGGATTTAGAATGACCGGCAAAAACAGAATCGAGATAATATACCGTAAGGAAGTCGCATACTGGCACTCAAGTAGTGTGTGACCTTTTCTGGATTCTTGCGATCTTCCGCCTTGAACTTGTTGCGAACCATTGTGCGATTTCGATTTGGAAGGGTCCTCGCAATCAGCTCAAACCCAGTATGGAACATGCGTAGACCCTATTATGATCATTAGTCAAATTCGAATTATAGCGAGTTGGACAAACCAAGTAAAACTGCTCCGTCTCGTCCTTAGTCCATCGGTCTACTCTGGGCTTTCTCGAGTAAGATGCATGGTTGGTAAATTTGCCACGATCCGTCTCGACGATCACCTCCATCGGCCCTCTTGCAGCTTGTTCTTCGTCAGCCTCTGCTTGCCTATCGAACTGAAGCTCGGTCTCGTCCAGGACGAGATTGCCGTTGGCATCATATCGAACCTTTGGAGCCCGCGTTGTGACCGTCAAACCTGCATATTCATCATCTTCCTCGTCATCGTCACCATCCCTTTCGTGAATGTCGATAGATGCTGGTGCGTTTGGTAGCTCAGAAGGCCCTTGCGAGGGCATCAGGGCCAAAGTAGGTGCACGCCTACTCCGCGCACTCAGAGTGTTCGCTTCTTCGTCATCCATGGGAAGTCCAAGTTCCTTCCGACGAGTGAGATCCTTGAGTCGAAGGTTCTCTCCCCGTTTCTGCTTCGTTGCTTCGTTGCTCTCCACAAACACTTCCAAAAACCTCCCACTAACACGGCCTTGACCCAATCCATTACACAGGTCCTTCATCGTCATCGTCGTCTCGTCCACAGGAACAATTTCCTCTGGCACAGCGTTGACCGGTTTGTCAATGTGTGGACGTGATCTACGACCACGTCGGGTCGGTCGGTCTTCATCCTCGTCGGATTCAACCTCTACTCTGGTGGTCGATCGCACTCTTCGGCGTGTTCGTCGTTCTTCATCTGGCTCCTCGTTCTCCTCTCCATCTTCCGTATGGACAGCACTCGCCCTGCTCGCCCTTCTGGTACGTCTGGGACTAGGCTCCGCAGCTTGGGATGTCGACGCGGCTTTACTTTGACGACGTCTCTTTGTCACAGGTTCGGTCACTTCAGAATCCCGTTCAGCTTCCTGGGATTGAGCCTCCTCGGCCGCTTTCCGTTTTTGATTCTTCCTCTTTGGTTGAGAGGAGCCTTCTACACGGGGCACAGGATCTCCATTGCCCAATGAAGGAGTAACTGATGTTGCAATTGATGATGTGGGTGCACTACTCGTGCCTCTTGTTGACTCTGGCTCAGCAACCCGTCCCAGAGAAGTAGGAGGGGCCATCCGTTGTCCCAAAGGCATCGATATGGCATTTCCACGTGCGCCAGAACGAGACGGCATGAGCAAAGTCGTCCCCACAGGGCGAACTGAATGTGTAGATTCACTGTTTGAATGATCATTCGTCGTTATATCCGTAGTTTCCTCTTGTATAGTGTTGCTGTTGGCGTCCACCAGGTTTCCAATAGGCCGAGAAGAGTCTATTGCACTTGTAGAGGTATTAGCCCCAACTAGGCAAAAAATTCTGCATCAGTTTGTAGAAACCTCGTTGATTCCGAAACCGTACCAGTAGCGACGCTGGGCGCGTCTGCAGACCTCAAACTTGGTCCAACAGATACGGTTCCTTCTGGTTGCTTCGCTCTTGAAGAGCGTGGTTTCTCTGAGACACGGTCCTTTTGGCCCCGTGGCATCGCTGGCCTAAATTTCGTCCCTCCTTTGTCTAAGTGGCAAGTTGCGCATTAGTCGTCATCGATGGAAATGTGGAAAGACACTCACCAATGCGAGACATGATGAAAAGGAGGGTTCAGCACAACAAAGGCTAACGGCGAGTAGGAGAAGGTGGAGAGCAAGCGTCGAAGTTTGGGCTTTCGCCACCCAAAGCGTCAACACCCATTCATCCGTGATATGTAGGATAAACCTCTTCAAATTGCAGGAAATAAATGAATAAAAATATATCACGTTATACAAATCGATGTAGCAACTCTGCATCTTCTCCGACAGACCATCCACCCGTCTGGCCTTCGATAACCCGTCTCTGCGCTTCCGTCGCCAACTTGACTTCACGCAGTCCACCACCTTCGAGTACAACCCAAGTTTTAGTGCCCTCCTTGACGTCCCTATGAGTAAACGATTGCACGTGGTGGAGTTGCGACCCATTGGTGAACCATTCTTCCGCAGCGTGGGTACGCCCTCCTTCCAAAGTAGATTGGAACATGGCATAGCGCTGGTCGAGCACGGGATCTCCGTGCACATATGCAATCGCGCGTGAGGGAATTTTGTTGAAGAAGGAGATGATCTACATGGGAGAAAGAGAGAAATAGGCCATGAGAAGACAATTTTTTCAAGGAAAACATATTTTGCATACCGGGTGTATTTGCGCTTTGTGCTCGTGGTAAAAGTGTAGGACCTGCGATGCTACTTCGGTGTGCAGGCTGACGGCGCGTAATGACGGGATGCGGATGACCCTGTCTGGTGCGTAAACTCCGTAGGTGACATCAACACCCAAGTCGAGCAAGCGGAGTTTGTGCAAGTTTGGTAGACACTCCCATAGTGCCTCCGTGCACTCTTTTGCTTCCCAAGAGTCTGACTCATGCTCATAGTCGGGCCGTACAGTGTTTATATCATACACAAAATGGCCAAATGTTGCGACTGAGAGACGCTCGAGGGTGTCACGGTGCAGGGTTAGAAAGGCGAGAACGTGTTTGAAGTTTGTCGAGTCCTTGTTGCTGTGCTTCATAACAAAGGTAGAAAGATATGGAAAGAGGGGATCCGTGGATGATTGGAAACGAGCAAATGGGGATGGACCATAGTCAAGCAGACTAGAATAGTGGATCCGCGTAAGGTTTGTCCAGTGCCCCTGGGCGAGAAAACGAGGAAAGATGGGCGAATGAGGATCACAGCTAAGAAATGTGAGGTTTACAAGAGTTTGATTGAGCCTCGACGTCGATAACACGTCCAATTCGGCCTCCATTGTGTTTGGATGATAGAAGTGCCCGTCGAAATGAATCGACCGGAGGTTTTGTACGCGGTTCAAGATCCCACTTAGATTAGCTGGCCCAGATGATGTTTGAAACGCTTTGCGGTCTCTGTCACGTATCAAGAGACGGCGTACGCCGCTGCGGATAAAGGATGGCACAGTTGGGGTGATCAGATCATGGAACAAGGTGATGATCGTGTCGGATGGGAGAACACGGTGTCGAAGACCAAACGAGGCCTCAAAGAGGTCCATTGAGCCATAGAGAAATTCGGTGCTGACGGCTCGGAGAGCCTTGGACGTCGAAACGAGTGGTAAGAGGGCATTTTTGGAGAAGGTGGTTGGTCTGTCTGGGTCGATCACGAGGAGGAGAATGATTTGCCGGAGAACTTCTGCTGGTAGGATACCGATTCCCTTATCCGGATACGTAGGAGGCGTGAAACACAATGGGCGTTCCCTGGAGACGGTTCAGGGTATCCCCGAGTACATAGAGGAATCTACATACGGAGAAGGGTTTTCGTCTTGTATACCTATTGGATTCCCTGTTTGGTTGCTCCCATTCTCCCCCTTTGTTGCGTGAGAGTCGCCTTCCACGTACTGCGTAACACTACGATATGGTTAGTTGTCATCGTAATACAAAGTAACTACCTCGCTCACCCGGGGGATTCAGTTGCTAAAACTGGCTCTTGTTGATTGTCATCTTCTATTCTGAGATGAGACGCCAACCTAGAGGTGATGAACATTAACAAAGTGGGGAAAGAGTGGGTCCGGGGAGGGTTCGTCGACAGGGTTGGGCTACCAAAGTGGGGAGCACATCGGCGCCTATCGTTGGCGAGCCAAAATTCAGACTTGAAATTTTTGGATGAGAGTTGGACCGTTAAGATCTTACACAAACGCACACTTTTGACTAGGAAATGACTGTATATTAAGCACACGACGCGATCAATGCGCGCGCGCGCGTGACAACAAAAAAAAGTGCAGCGGTAGGACGGGGTGGTCTGACAAAAAGGACGCGTCTGCACGAAAAAAGGGGGTCATACGAAATACAGCGAGACGAGGCGAGGTTCGCACTGTCAAGTGAGTGGGGTCGGTGGCGGGGTCGGATATAGGTATGATGGGTGTTAAATAGGAGAGAGAGAGAGATGTGAGGGGGATACAGTCTAAGCAAGCTATGTCGGGTTGAGGTACGACGTAGCGCTTGTAAAAAATTGGGAAACCAGAAAAAGAAAAAGAAGAGAAAAAACGACCAGAAACGCGGGAACAAAACAACAAAAGAGGGGCGAGAGAGTGTGTGTTAGCCGTCGCTGTGCGGGGTTTTTGCGCGCAGGAGGGGGTCGGAGAGTGGTAGATTAAGGTCTGGGGGTCTCGTCGTGGGCGGGGTCGGTGCGGGGTCGTGAAAGGTCGTAGGGGTTCGTAATGCGACATGCCGGGGTTCGTGAGCGGGGGCGATGGGGGGATGGGGGTAGGGGGAATGCCAGGAGGACAAGAAGGAATTTGTCCCGTTAAGCCTGAACGCCTTAGTAGGCGCGCTTTTTCTTGTTACCCGAGGTAACGCTTCCAAGCATGACACCACCGGTCATGACCTTTGTCTTTCCGCCGTCGTAGGCGGTGACGCTGGCCTTGGTGGGGTCAACAACGGCCTGTTGCTGTTGCTGCGATGCTCCAGTTGTCGAGCGCTGACGGCGGTGCTTGCTGCTTCCACTCGAAGTAGAGGAGAGCGAAGCGAGGGAGGTAATGCTGGCCGATGGGCTGTGGCGCTGTTGGAACTGTTGTTGCTGAGCCTGGAGCTGCTGCTGCTGGGCGTGAGCCTGTCTGGCTTGGAGGATGGCGTTTTGCTGGGGACCAGGGACTACGGTTCCTCTGCGTGTCCAGCTGAGTGCACCGCTAGATCCAGTCGAACCATCTTCGGACGAGCGGCCGGAGCGGCTGCTGCTGAGCGAGGTAGACGAGTGGTTGCTGCAGGCGCTTGGGGCGCGTTCCATGCCGGCGGGGTAAAAGCCTCCTTGTTGCTGCTGATGAGGAGCGACGTTGTAGAGTGCGCTGTTGGGGCTGTGTCCGGAGTGGTGGGAAGACGCATACGAAGAGGAGCGAGAGTGATTCGCGGAACGGGCAGCGCCCATGGGGACAGCTTGCATCTTTGGGACTGGGACTGGAGCAGTCAAAGCAGATGGTTGGCGGTGGGAAGAAGAGGTTCCCCAGGAGGAGAGCCAGGATGGTGAGTGCTGGCTGCGGTTGATCTCGTTAAAGAGCTCCTCCGAATCGTCGTCTGCGTAGAGCAGCTCGCGAGTAGAGAGATGGCGTGTTGGTTCTTCCTGTAAGTTTTGCATTAGTATTCGGAGTGGACTGAGAGCCGGATGAAGGCGGGTTACCCACCTGCTGCCAGACCGTCACGAGTCCAAGGGAGGGGGTTCCTGCCCTGCAAAAAGAGGCGGTAACAGCGGTCGCTGTAACATTTACATCCAAATCAAGACCCATTCCACCTCCGATGAGGAAAAGCCACTCGCTCCAGTTTACGCCCGAGGCTTCACACGCGCGACCAATGCATTCCGGTGGAGGGGAGGCAGAAGCGAGGCGAAGACTGACGCCCAAAGGAGAGCGTGCACAGAGGGTGAGGAGGGAGGCAGTGAGATGGGATTGAAGAAGATTGATCGCGCTGGGAGAGACGGTCGTCTTTGACAAAGGTGTGGTCAAAAAGGAGATGGCTTGAGCTACGGCTTCGTGAGCAGATGGCATTGTAGATGATGTATATATGGGATGAGATGGATGGATGATGATTGGAGGTCGTCGGAGTGTCGCACTGCGAAAGAAAATTGTGATGGAGATGTGATGTGTAAAAAGGCGTAAAGTCGTTAAAACCAAGTTAAAGGACGAGAGAGAGAGAGAGAGAGAGGAGAAGAGAGAAATAACAAGATAGAAACTTGGTCTTAACTGTCTTGCGAGTGGGGGTTGTGAGGATTGTCCTGGAACCTGCCGGGGGATCCGTTTTATATAGCAAAAGGTGTTCAATCAAATGGTCCTATTGAGTCGATACAATACTTGTGTTTCCCGAATGTTTGGGCCAATGCTGTTTGTTCCGTTAATCCCAAATGGGGAATGCCTATAGTACTATTGTCTCGCCCCTCTTACTTAAACCCATTGTCACCCTCGTTGTCATGCCATTTCCAATTCCTGTGCATTCCACTCCTCCACTTCTAGCCCTCTTGCTTTTTTTCTGCTTTTTACCGTATTTTTTCTGCATTTTTTTCATCGTTTTCTGCCTAGGGTTCCCAAGCGCCGTCTATGCCCGATTGGGTAGGACGATCCTTGTTCTTACTGCCATACTCGGTAGAACAAAGCAAACGGGTGTTTCCCTTGTTTTCCGTCGCAAAAAAACTGAAATAAGCCTTGTTTCCGTTGTCGTATCCTAACGATCGTTTTGTACTCTATCTCATGTATGGCTCCTGTCGTCAGAACTGCAGCCCCCGGGTCACGTCTAAAGGTTGTTACTGACGATCCCCTCCCCCTCCTTAGTCTTCTGTTTTAGGTATTCCAGGTCCTGATGTCCTTCTTGCTTCGATACACCCGAGTCCCCGATCCGAAAGAAGGCCCCTTTCTTTTGGCGAACGAGCCCACTGCCTCCCCCTTTGAGCGTTCTTTGGGGTTTGTACTATAGCTTTCTGTGGTCAACAATCCGGTATGTGATCGTACTCTTTTTTTTTTGATCAGGGTCGCGCGCCGCTGCCATCACGTACACGACAAATATTATTATGCTGGGCACCTGGCAGATGCGTTCCCAGAGAACCATGCATGCATGCCATCGCCCAAACCTCCCCGAATACACTACTCGATACGTGTAGCATACAGATCGAACAAAACAAAGCATTTCCACCCAGCCCATGCATTCTGACAAGAGACATATACACCCGCTCTCCCCGAGACACGGAAAAGAGACAACCCCATGCGAACAATCCTTTTGGCATGAGATACGATCATGATCCCGCCGGCAGCCCGCCACACAATCCCTCCTCCCCCTGCGCAGATCACTGATTGCACGTTGGCACAAGGACAAAGACAAAGCGCCGACCCACCCGCCCGCCGCCGGTCCTTTGTCTTCACCCACCGTAATCCCGACAATCCCGCACTTTTTGTCGGGCGTAATTGCGTCGGCTCTTAGCCTGAGTTCCCTGAGAGGGCGCGTGCGTGGGTGCCGGTGCCGGTGCTGGGAAGCTGCAGCGGTCTAGCCCGGATATTTTACCGCCGACATATTCCAGGACATCAGTTCTGCCGGTTCATATCCCAAGGTTAGAAATTTGCCGTTAATACCCCAAGTGAGGAAAAATCCCCTTTTTATTTTCTGGAAGAGCCTGGTTGCAGCTAAATGCCAGTTTTTTTTTTTTTGGTCATGTGAACTCTCTTTGAGGAGCCTGGCGTACTTATCCTTTGATAGTTCCTTCCATCGCCTCGAGAAACTACCGTGATTCTCGCTTGATGGACAAGCCAAATACCGTCAAAGACTCGACAAAGTTCCCGCCCGGCTACGGTGACTTTGCCCTCCAGTGTAGCGATGGTGTCGTTTGCCATTTCCCGCGCTACTTGCTCGGCTACCTGTCCGGGTTTTTCAAAGGCATGTTCGAACTCCCACAATCTAACGGGAATGTGCAATCTACCAACCCCCTACCCCTCACGGAGCCCAGCGAGACCATTGAGCTGCTCTTGCAGCACATGGATCCCAAAATGACGGCCCTAAAATTGGAACAGGGTACTATTGTAGACCTTCTCGAAGTCGCTCGCAAGTATCAGGTACCCACTGTCACGACCTGGTTCCAGGAGGAGATCCAGGTCAAGAAGGTATATGTACTCTCCCAAAACCACGGTTCTTCTTTGTTACTGGAAAGCCCTCTTCTCATCCTTTATTGTGCCCTTCGCTTCGACCTCCCAAATCTTGGTCGATTGGCCTTGAAAATACTCGCTCGTTGCGACACGGCGTTTCTCAAGTCATCGAACCCGGCTATAGAGTTGAGGCACTATCTTTACGTCATGAGCCTCCGGAAAAGACGGATAGAGTTGTTCACGAGTTTCGTCAGGGAACTAACAGTGCTTAAGCCCAGAGAAATCCCACAGCCGTTTCATCCGTACGTGATCACGAAACTGGATGCAAGTAGAGTTGTTTGTGCAACATGCGCTTCAGCACGGGCGTCGTGGGCCTTCGCCTTGCAGTGTGCTGTCAACCAAGAGCCCAGTTGGGGCTCCTTTCTCTGCGCATATGAAACAAATGTCGGCACAAGCACATGTTTAAACTGCAAAACGACATCGTGGGCCGACTATTATCGCGAATTTTTGAACCGCTGGAAGCCAGAAGCCAATCGTATTGAAAAGGAACTCCCCGAGTGGCCTGACTGGTTCTCATAACCTGCGATGTTAGTGTTTGTACTCGGATAGGCTCTTCAATATCACTCCAAAATCCTTTAGTCATATCTACGCGTAGGCCGATGTAAGCAAACCCAGGGTGAAATAGTGAAGGTTGTGCATCCCTCCTTTGTAAGCCAGTACTTACCCCACATTTACGTCATTTTAAAGGCAAAAAGGATGATTCTGATCCGCCGTTTGCATGTTCTTCGGTTTCGATCAAGAGCCAGACCCGCCATTGTTCTCAGACCCAACCACCACTGTCCTCGGGCCAAGTCGATAAGGAGCCCTGATGGACGAAAAAGGTACTAGCGCACCTATCACACACTCGACAATATTTCCGCCCAGCTACGGTGATTTTGCGCTCCAGTGTAGTGATGGCATCGTTTGTCATTTTCCGCGCTACTTACTCGGCTACCTGTCCGGGTTTTTCAAAGACATGTTTGAGCTACCAAACTCTAACGAGAGTGTGCAATCTATGGAACCCCTTCTCCTTACGGAGCCAAGCAAAACAATTGAGCTGCTCTTGCAGCACATGGATCCGAAGATAGTGACCCCAGGAATTGACCAAGATACCATTGTGGATCTTCTCGAAGCCGCTCGCAAGTATCAGGTGCCCAATGTCATGACCTGGTTCCAGGAGGAGGTCTTGTTTACAAAGGCACACGTACTCTCCCAAAACCGTGACCTCTTTCTGCTGGTAGAAAATCCCCTTCTCATTTTCTATTGTGCCCTTCGATTTGACCTCCCAAACCTTGGTCGACCGGCCTTGAAAATACTCGCTCATTGCCACATGGCGCTCCTCGAGTCATCGAACCCTGCCATAGAATTGAGGCACTA
>KN824282.1:883319-898357 GCA_000827415.1 Serendipita vermifera MAFF 305830 | reverse complement strand
CTCCCAAACCTTGGTCGACCGGCCTTGAAAATACTCGCTCATTGCCACATGGCGCTCCTCGAGTCATCGAACCCTGCCATAGAATTGAGGCACTATCTTTACGTTATGAAGCTCCGGAACGAACGAACACACTTGTTCCTGGGCATCATCAGAGGATTAGCAGACCTCAAACAGGTGACTGAATCGCTTGATGATCCGGAATTTATCGTAGGAGAAACATCTCGGGTCACTTGTGCGACATGCACCGCGACGCGAGCGTTGTGGCTCTTCGATTTACAGTATGCCATTCACCAAGAGCCTAGTTTGGCCTCATTTCGCTCAACATATGAAAACAATGGGGGTGTGGACAATTGCAAAACTTGCAAGACATCATCCTGGGCCAACTACTACCGTGAATATTTAGACAACTGGAAAGCAGAAGCAAATCGTATCGAAGAGGAACTCCCCGAGTGGCCCGCCTGGTTCTCATAAAACCGCCACGGTAATAAATGTACTTATATAGTCCATCGCAATGCTATTCCAATTCTTTTGGTCATACTCATTTAAGCAAACGCCACGGCAAAATAGTGAAAGGCGTGGATCATTACTTTGTAAGCTAGCAGTGACTTCGCGGTTACGTCCTTTCAAAAATCATAAGAATAGCTCTAACCCGCCATTTGCACGTTCTTCAGTTTCGATCAAAGAGCCAGACCTGTCATTGTTCTCAGACCCAACCACCACTCTCCTCAGGCCAACTTGATAGCAAGCCCCAATGGATGAACAAAGTAGTAGCGTACCTGTCACACACTCTACAATATTTCCGCCTGGCTACGGTGACTTTGCACTCCAGTGTAGCGATGGTGTCGTTTGCCATTTTCCGCGCTACTTACTCGGCTACCTGTCCGGGTTTTTCAAAGACATGTTTGAGCTACCAAACTCTAACGAGAGTGTGCAATCTACGAACTCTCTCGTCCTCACGGAGCCTAGCAAGACCATTGAGCTGCTCTTGCAGTACATGGATCCCAAGATAGGAACCGCAGTAATTGAGCAAGATACCACTGTAGATCTTCTCGAAGCCGCTCGCAAGTATCAAGTACCCACTGTCACGACGCGCTTCCAGGAGGAGCTCCTGCTTAAAAGGGCATACGTACTCTCCCAAAACCGTGGCTCTTCTCTGCCGGTGGAAAATCCTCTTCTCATCTTTTATTGTGCCCTTCGGTTTGACCTCCCAGACGTTGGTCGATTGGCCCTGAAGATACTCGCTCATTGCGACATGGCGCTCCTCGAGTCGTCGAACCCTTCCATAGAATTGAGGCACTATCTTTACGTCATGAACCTCCGAAAAAAAACCGACAGAATTCCTCCTGTGCATCGTCAAAGGATTAACGGACCTCAAACCGGTGATGGCACCGCATGATTTTCCAGAATTTTACGAAGAAGACACGTCTCGAGCTACCTGTGCGAGATGCACTGCGGCACGGGCGTCGTGGCTCTTCGACTTACAGCGTACCGTTAACCGAGAGCCTAATTGGAACTCATTTCTCTCAGCATATGAGAGCAACAGGGGCCAGGACATCTGCGAAACTTGCCACACATTCTCGTGGGCGGACTACTACCGTGAATATCTAGACAAATGGAAAGCAAGAGCAAAGCGTATCGAAGAGGAGGTCCCCGAGTGGCCAGCCTGGTTTTCATAAAATCGCCAGGTTAATAAATACATATATAACCGCTATCTCAATAACTACTCCGTATCCTTTATCCATATCCACGCCCAAATGTGTAAGCAAACGCCACATAAAATAGTAAAGGACGTGCGTGCTTTCCTTGGTAAACCAGCGGTATCTCGCTTAATTTTACGGCTCATTGATTTCAAGGTCAATGAAGTGATGTTTGCCCGTCGTACGTGAACCTGCTTCAAGGAACCTGGCGTATTTATCTCTTTGATCATCTCGTCTATCACCTCGAGAAAATACCGCGAGTACCGCCTGATGGACAAGCCAAACACCGCTAAAGACTCGACAAAGTTCCCGCCCGGATACGGTGACTTTGCGCTCCAGTGTAGCGATGGTATCGTCTGCCATTTCCCGCGCCATTTACTCGGCTATATGTCCGGGTTTTTCAAAGACATGTTCGAGCTACCAGAATCTATGGGGGATGTGCAATCTACAGATCCCCTACGACTCACAGAGCCCAGCGAGACCATTGAGCTGCTCTTGCAGTACATGGATCCCAAAATAAAGACCCCAAAATTTGAACAGAGTACCATTGTGGACCTTCTTGAAGTCGCTCGCAAGTATCAAGTACCCACTGTCACGACCTGGTTCCGCGAGGAGATCCTGCTTACAAAGACGAATTTACTCTTCAGAATCCGCGGCTTTTCTCTACTACTGGATAGCCCCCTTCTCATCCTTTATTGTGCCCTTCGCTTCGATCTCCCAGACGTTGGCCAATTGGCCTTGAAAATACTCGCTTGCTGCGACATTACGCTCCTGGAGTCATCGAATCTGAATATAGATTTGAGACACTATCTTCACATCATGAGCCTCCGGAAAAACCGGATAGAACTCCTAACGAGCTTTGTCAAAGAGCTAACAGAGGTCAAGCAAAGCTCGCTCGGGTTTCTCTTTGCACCGGACGCAAGTAGGATCATCTGTGAAACATGCGCTGCAGTACGGGCGTCGTGGGTCTTTAATTTACGAGATGCCATTGACCGAGAGCCCAGTTTGAACTCATTTCTCTCCGCATATGATAAACACGGGGGGTCGAACACCTGCTCAAAATGCAAAACATCATCGTGGGCTGACTACTATCGCGAATATATAGACCGCTGGAGACCAAAGGCAAATCATATTGAAGGGATACTCCCCGAGTGGCCGGCCTGGTTTTCATATTAATAAGCCCACCGTGGTAATCTGTGCACTTATGTATGCCATCTAAATACCACTAGAAAGCTTTAAGTCAGATCCACGCCTGTTTAAATCAATACTACGGCAAAATAGTGGAGGGCGTGGATTATTCCTTTGTAAGCTAGCATTGACTTCACAATTACGTTGTTTAAAAGTCAGAAGGGGGTTCTGGCCCGCCATTTGCATATTCTCCAGTTTCGATCAAAGAGCCAGACCTGCCATTGTTCTCAGACCCGATCACCACTCTCCTAGGCCAAGTTGATAACAAGGCCCAATGGATGAACAAAGCAGTAGCATGTATATTACCAACTCGACAATGTTCCCGCCCGACTATGGCGACTTTGCGCTCCAGTGCAGTGATGGTGTCGTTTGCCATTTCCCGCGCTACTTGCTTGGCTACATGTCAGGGTTCTTCAGAGACATGTTTGAACTTCCAAGAGGAGATGACGCAGGTCCACAAACTGTCGCTCCTTTACAGCTCACTGAGCCCAGCAAAACCATCGAGCTGCTCTTGGAACATATGGACCCCAAATCACAAAGACCCGAAATCGATCCAGATACTATTGTAAAACTCCTTGAAGCAGCCCAAAAGTATCAAGTGCCGACCGTCTTCCAATGGTACGAAAAGCAATCTCGGGTCAAGAATATCGTGGACTATGCCAAACTTTCCCCAGAATACGCCACCGGAAAGCCACCCTTTCTCGTAACGCATCCTCTCTCTGCCCTCTATTGCGCAATGCGCTTCGATCTTCCACTGTCGGGTCAGCTGGCTCTCAAGGAGATTATCGAATGCGATGAGAGCGGCCTGAAAACCGTGAAGGAACACCTACCTCTTCAAGCCTATCTACACGCAATGAAACTTCGCCGGGCTCAAGAAGATTTATTCAGAAGCTTCTTAAGGGAGTTAACTCGCATAGATATCCTGATATCTTGCTCGAAATGTGTTGGTTTGGGGGCGTGGATGATTTTCAGGGTTGATGCCGCTATCCGGCAACGACCATGCTGGACCTCGTTTAGTACGGCATGTGAGAAAGTTGCTAAGAAATGTATGGATTGTGGTAACAACTCGCTGGCCGATTACTATCACTACAAGGTCTTTGAATGGGTGTCAATAGCACACAATTTAGAAAAGGTACTCCCTGATTGGCCATTCTAGTTCGACTGAAAGAATAAACAAGGTTGACCACATCTGTCTATATTCTCGAGTTCCATTGCGCCTCGTATTTTCGAGAGTCGGAGAAGTGATCACGTCCCTCCATTTAAGTGGTATGCATGGAGCCTGACATGCCCTCCAACCTCAACCACCACTCTTACCGAGGGTCAAGAGACTAACAAGCTCCAAATGGATCAAGAAGCCAATGCTACATCTTTCACTCAATCAGCGAAGTTTCCACCTGGCTATGGTGACTTTGCGCTCCAGTGCAGTGACAACGTAGTCTGCCATTTCCCTCGCCACTTGCTCAGCTACATGTCAGGATTTTTCAGAGATATGTTTGACCTACCAAGAGGAGATGATGCAGGTTCACAAACTGTCGCTCCCTTGCAGCTCACAGAACCTAGCCAAACCATCGAATTGCTCCTGGAGCATATAGACCCCAATATACAAACGCCGGAAATCAATCTGGATACTATTGTGGTCCTCCTTGAAGCCGCACAAAAGTATCAGGTGCCTGTGGTCACAAAATGGTTCGAAAGGGAGATCAAATACGAGAGACGAGCCGTTTTCCCTGAAGATCCCAGCCAAGATCTCGACGAGCCCAAGCAACAATCCTTTCTTTATTCCCACCCTTTGCTCGTCTTACATTGTGCGACGCTATTTGGACTCGCCACCTGTGGACAATTGGCGCTGCGAGAGACTTCTCGATGCGATGAACAGTTGATCACTTCGACAATTAAATATCTCTCCTTTGAAGCTTATTTACGCGGTATGGAAATTCGAAGGGCGAGAATACAGTTGTTTCGAACCTTTGTGAAGCAGCTGGCCTTACCCAAGACCGAGAGGCGATATGAAACTGAATGGGATGGCACTGAAATTGAAGTGCTCGTTGCCGACAATAAGAAGGTATGCATGCAATGCGCCGCAGATCGGGCTGCATGGGTGCTCAAAATCGAACACGACACTGAAAAAGTTCCGGAATGGAATACCTTTATCAATGCATATGAAAGTGCCAACAAGGTCTGTGTACAATGCAAGGGTAACTCCTGGACTGCTCATTACCGTAGCCTGCTGGATGAATGGAGGCTCGAAGCAAAGAGAATGGATCATCAGCTCCCTGACTGGCCGTTCACTTGACAGAAACACATGTGCATGTAATACAGATTTATAGTGTCTGAAATATATCCGTCTATGTCCTGGAATTCCATCTATTGCGGTATAAGTACAAGTCAGGTGAATTGTGGAGGGACTCACAGATCTAAGAACAACTTCCAAAGGACGGAGAACATGAGACCTTGGAGGCCATTCGCCAGAATACGGGTCTTGAGTCCACGACCCAAGAGGCCGCGTATGCCATCAATGCGAATAACTTCTCGTGCAGCAGCTCCTATGGGATATATTAGGCGTCTTCATTTCAGGCTGCAGCAAAGCTCTTACTATATGAGATCTTGGTGGCGTTGACTTGTCTATATGTTTTCACTACGCGTAAAGAATTTGAGATGGTGTCTGAGATGGCAGAGGATACAAAACCAATGAATGCTTGGCGAAGGAGTTTTTCCCCGAACGTGTCCGGTTTCGGAAGATGGTCGCTGAGGTAATTGTATGTCGCAAACCAAGGATAAAACCCAACCAGTGTCGCGGCTGCTGTGGCAAGTGCCCCGTACCAAAGAGAGCTTATGCCGTGCTTTCGCACTCGGTTGCGTAGTAAGGTCCACCCTGCACGACCTTGGGTTTGAAGCGTCGTCTTGAGCGTTTCAATCGGTGTCAGAGGGATACGAAAAAGAGCCGCAACTATGAGAATGATCAACATACATTCCCTGGTCGAAGTTGACCGCAAACTCACCGATAGCGGCAAATACCGTTTTCAGAAGTGACGGGAACGCCCTCGTGGTAGGGTTGGAGTTGAGAAACGCGAGAGCTCCAACATTTGCTGCAGTATCACCAAACCTGGCCACAGGAGCTTGCACGAGTGCTGCCCCCAGTCCGCTGTAATAGCGCGGATAACCACCTTCCCTGTATAGTGTTAGAGCGGCATGACTCATGGTGGTTCCGTAGCGATATTGATAGTTCATGATAGTGCGCAGCGGCTGAAAACTACGTGTTAGTTGAAGAAGAGGTTATACGAGACTGCTGACCATTAGCGTCAGGACCTGCAACACCATAGCTTCCAAGACATCAGAAATAGTGCTAATAGAGGTGGTAAGATGTACCTGCTGCTCCACTTAAGCCGCCACCCAAGGCTTGCTTCAAGGCCAGTCCCCAGTCGAACTTAGTAATGCGTCAGATGCTGACTGTGTGAGAAACTGGGTCACTCACATCGGCGTCTGCAGAGTTTTTGACGACGATTATTGTGACAGTAACGAGCAGTAGGATAGATAAGACTAGCAGCGAGTAGTAAATCTTGTCGGAAGTAGTCCATGGCTCCGGTGCGTCTTCGTCCTCGTCGCTGTCACGAGCGCCGCCTATCAGTCGTTCTTCGGCACCATCTTCTCGTGCTATAGTTTCATTCTCTGGGGCTAGAAGTGGCGATCTTTCTGAGGCCGATGAAGGTTGGGGTAAATGGGCCATTGAGAGCTTTCACCACCTACACCGTGCATCCCTTTTGGTGATGAACTCGTATCCCATCGAGTTGCTTGTGCAACATGCTCCTCTTATGTTTGTGGCTGGTCTCGAAGTTCCACCAGCAAAACAAGATCCATTCCACTCTCTCGTAGTCCGCCTTCGCGAAATCTTGAGTGCCAGGCCAAAGGGTCTCGTCTGGGATAAGAATCGTGGTTCGGCATTCAACATCTTGCTGGTGGACAAGGTGCGTAAAACGGCTAAACAAAGTCCCAAAACACTGACGCTTTATTCGTAGAATATTCGCTTTCCGCCACGAAAGGTCGTTCCAACAGGGGACCAAGGACAAAATGCTCCCCATTCTCCACTATCCCCACTGGTTCCAAGCTCGCCGTTGTATCCTGACGGACTCATCGCTCCGGTCTGGGTGCGTAAACATGTCGAACTTGTTCCCTCCATCTTCGTCGTCTTTCTTCGGTTATGGGAATCTCCACCTCCACTCTCCCCATTAGAGGGCCGTAGAGAGCAGGAAGTCGAAGAAGAGCGTTTTCATGACCAGGAACTGGCTACAGAATTGTCTACAAGAAAGCGTGCTCTTGCCGAGAGAGGGATCAAGCTTACAGCGGTACTTCTTGCCAGTAGAAGGCTCTTAGGTATGGGTTCCCAGGTTCCCGAAATAGGCGACTTCTTATCACAACCAAAGATGACCCGGGTTTGGACGCACGTCTCACATTTCTGCGAAGGCAAAGTGCACTTGATGCACGCGCCGCACTTTTTGTCCTCAGTCCCGTAAATAACAACGAGCTGCAAGAATTTATTCATAGGAAAGTTTAGAAGTATCGCAATGGTAATGGTACTAACCGATATCTAGTCTGACAGAGGCCCTTCGTGAGCCATCTGTGGAATATTACACTGCACACTCCAAGCGCGTCAGGAGGAAACGCAACAGGCACGCTGGATCTGCGTATAGCGGCTATCCGACGTCCGCGCTCGCTACAACTAGGGCCGTACCTCTGCGACCCATTGGATGGACAGTTCGCTATGAATACAAGATGGGCACATTTGCCGAATTTCGCTTCGAAGAAGAAGTGGCGAGAAAGTGCGGGCCATTCAAGCACCTTGCATAATCATTGATTCATCCTAAAATAGGCACTATGAAGACTGCTGGAATGCGCTATCCGAAATGTTCAATTCAGTGACTATGCTTCCTCCTCGCACGAAGCGCTGGGCAGAAGCCAAAGTATTGGCTGATAGCGTAGCCATCAAAGTAATGCTCGTCCTTCGCCGTTCCAGCACCGCTCTGATTACATTCGCCAGATTTATAAACTATATCTATATAATAACGAACACTCTCTCGCCCTCTCGTATTTCAATCGACATGTCAAGCGATTTTGCGAGTTGTCAAAGATTTGGGGTATTGGGGAAGATACTTTCGAATATTGGAGTTGGATAGCACGCCAATATCGTATCTTAGCAGAGATACTGGAGATTGCTCTACGTGCAGGGTTGCGCTTACCCATTCTACTACCGCAACCACCGGTAGAACGTCCCCCTCAGCAACTAACTCTAGAGCCCCCACCGGTACCTGGTATTGCTCCGGCAAATGCCCTTCAGCACCCTGGATACTATTACTTTCAGGCAGCACGGTACACACAGGAGCGTCTTCGACGCTTCAAACTGATTGAAGATGCTGAGGTATGCCTTTCAAGTCGCTATTGACTATGCTAATACGGTTCGAATAGATTCTAAAGCCCACTAATATCTCACAATCACCTGCATTCAATAACGAGAAGAAAACAGAACATTGGGAAGTGATACTCGAGCTGTACTCGAAAGCCTACGAGCAATTCAAACGCCATTCCGCTGGGCAGAGTCGGTTGACCTTCTTTGTCGCCGTCCAAATTGCCACTGCGTATCATGCCTCCGCAAAACATGACCTCGCTTTCAAATTCTTCGAGAGAATAGTCAAGGTATACCACAAAGAGCGCTGGACGCCGATGATGAAACCAATTTTGGGCATGTGGTACGAGTCTTCCAAGCAGATTGGGAATATCGAAACATGCATCAAGCTTCTATTCGAGCGGATGTCGTCACTTTCTCGTAAGTTCTATCAGGTGCAGCCCTTGAGTCGGTGTTGAGGTGGATTATAGAAGAGGAGGAAGCTGCTACGGTTTCCGACGACCTGATGGCTATTCTTCGAGTGCGTTTTATCCAGCCTCTTTCATACAGCACGAACCTAACTTTTATAGACGACTAAGCCTGGGCCTGAATCTTCATCTCTCATCGTAGATTTGTCACCTTCCGAGCAAATTTGTGAGTTGATGATCATGTATCTTGTCCCTTTCTTAAAGGTAATCGCCAGTGCACACGGCTGTTACATTTTACGAGGAGTACTCCTTTGTAGGCAAACCAACGCCATTTCAACTACGCATTTCATCCCCACCTTTTACTTGCCTACATCTTTTACCGGTTAAGCACCTGGCTATTTCCTTCTCTGATGATCGTAGTCCTATCATCATCAACAAGGTCGCTGAAAGCACCGCTGACTCGGTGGTATTTCTTGGGAATCTTGGGAATAGCGAGTCGCAGGCCACCCAAGTAGACGGGAGCCTTGATTTTATGCCAGGAACGACCCAAGTTATCAGTGGAACTATCACTAGTGAAGCAGCCATGGAGCTCAAAGTGGGTGTACCGAGAAGCTTTGCCGTAACTTTCTAATGGGTACTGGTAGATCACACGGTTAACTTTGCGTCTCCTTGAAGCGGACTGGACAATCGACGTAAACTTCGATCCTACTGTCGATGCAAACCTGGAGCCATTATGGCGTTCTCAAGTAGGCGGTGTATGGAAGGATATTCCTATACAAAAAGCCGATCCTTCCAGCGTCGCGTCCGTAGTATTTCTCCAGTCGCTGTCTTACTCATACCAGTTTCTAGATTTCGACCATCCTCTCATGACTTCAAGGTTGATATATCTCATGAAAGCAATGCTCTAGTTGGCGAAGACTACCCAGTTCTTGTCTCTGTCCACAATCATGATACTCGTTCTCTAAGCATCACAATGGACGTCTTGCTTCAGCCGGCAGAAAATGAAACTGGTATTCCCATTTCTTTCTAAGTATTCCAAAGTTGATCCCTTGCCAGTGAATTTTATATCTATTGGCGAGGAACGATCCACTAGTTTCGTAAAAGGGATTAGTTTCGAAGTTATCGAACCAGGCAGCTCTGCTGATCGAACGATCATCTTGACAAGTGGGGGGACAGGGAAGCGAATACTCGATCTCTCTATTCAATCTCGAGTTAGTGGTCTTGCTACGGGCGGGACGGCTGCGGAGGAAATCGAGACCCTTAGGACGGTTTCAGTCAACACTCTCGAGCCCTTCCAGCATGATTCATACGTGACATACTCCCAATCGCATCAAAGTCTTCCCGACTTCCTTAACGTTGCGACTTTTGATAGTTGGGACGGCTACAACGCTGAGGCGATGGTTGTAACGACACTTGAATGTGTCGCTGACTGTGAACTAGAGATAGCCAGTGTCACGTTTATTGACACTGTACGTGTTTCTGATCATTTCTATCTGGATATCTGATCGGTTATTCTAGGGTTCTGCGCAATCAAAACTTCTCAGCTCTTCTCTTCCTTTGACGCAAGGTGGACCATTAAGTGCGTAAATCAGTATGTTTTGTGTCGTGGACTTACTTTATATTAGAATGTATGCCCGGAGACTCCTTTTGCGTAGAAGCACGCGTGGGCGTTGGCCTAAATTCTGCGGATCCAATACCTTCGACAGCAGAGGTCTATTCAAGTCCAGTGCGAGTTGGTCTAGAGTGGAGAAGGTAAGCAACTACTTTTGGGATGACATAGGTACTTAAGATATACCAGAGCGGGTTCAAATGCGTCATTCACGACAACAACTCTTTCGCTGCCCGAGCTCAAGCCTCCAGTGTTTGGTTTGACCGTATTTATCGAACCTCCAGCTAGCACAAAGTTGCACACATCGTTTACTCTCGATGTGAGGGTCCGAAACAACGATCCTCACCGCTCGGCAGACCTGAATTATGTCCTCGAGCCGGCGGAAGGATTCGTGATCGCAGGATTCAGAGCCGGCACGCTGCCTCTTCTACTCCCGGGAACAGAAGAATCTCTCTCTTTCAATCTGATCCCTATAAACGCTGGGCATATCAAATTGCCGGTTTTCAAAATCCAGCAGATATTGAAGGAGGAACCTGTGTCTGACCCAGAGGCAGCTGGGCGGACAGGTGCCATTGTCGATATCATCCCTGTGGTAGACAAGAGATGGGACTCCCTCGATGCATTGGGAAACAATGTCCATTTCTACTCATCAGATGGCACCACTTTGGCCGAATTGGATTTGTCTCTGTGGCTATCTGTGTTGGTTTTGGCAAGATAGAATAGTACCATAACGTGTCATTTAAGGCGTATTACAATAATTTCGGTTGTACTGTAATCCTCATGCAAGTTTCCCAGGCCTCTTGGCTTGATCTCTGCCACTCTCGCACGTTCTTCGTCACCATGAGTATCCAACTCCCTGAATACGACTATGAGGTCCCGGAAATGACCTTTGTCAAAGATATGTTCTAATTGTTCAAAAGGTTATTCCCGGTTGGTTCATCCAGGACGAACCGGCTACCGAGACCACCGAGGTGAAGCTTTACCAATTATGCGCCGTATATCGACCTTAATCGATTAGCTTCACACTGGCTTTGGGCTCCTCGACACGTCGGAGCATGGATGGCAAAAGATAAAGGACTTTCTCGCACAGGTTAATGGAGATAATCGCGTACCCGGGACGATACACAAACTATTCTTTTTGGGAAGACATGGCCAAGGGTGGCGTGAGTGATGATGCAACAACGCGAAGACACTTCTGAGTTCTGATGTGTAGACAATGTGGCTGAAAATGAATACGGGACTGAGGTATGGGACATTTCGCCGAGGTTTCAACCCCAATGATGAACATCTACTAGGCATGGGACTCTTATTGGTCAAAGTTGGACGGAAATGGCAATTATACTTGGGGTCCTGATCCCGTGCTCACGCCTTTGGGAGTCGAGCAAGTTAAACTCATCAACCAGATGTGGAGAAGCGAAGTGCCAAAGGGTATACCCATACCGGATGTGATGTGGATTAGCCCTTTCCGTCGCGCATTGATGACATGCGCCATCACCTTCAATGGCTGGCTTTACCCCGATGGTGCCGAGCCCGGCATGGAGATAGCCAGCTCTAGAGCTAGGATAGCGGTTGAGGTGCGCATATCAGTGCACTGAATCTGTGTGACCCTAATGATTTTTCTAGGATATACATGAAGACAGCGGCGTACATACTTGTGACCTCCGAAGCCCCAAATCTGTACTTCATGAGGAATTTCCATGGCTCCTCTTTGAAAACGGATTCGCAGAAGAGGATCCTTTGTGGACTCCGGACCATCGGGAGACTGGTCCTGAGCACGATATTCGCTCTCGAAGAGCGCTCGCCAAGTTCTTTGTTGCTGAGGGTACCTGTACGTATAATTTTTTTGGACAGTTTACAGGCCACTAAAGAAAACATATAGATATCTCTGTGACATCTCATTCTGGTACAATGGCATCAATCTTCCGGGTCCTAGGTCATCAACCGTACCCTGTAGGACCTGGTGGCGTCGTGCCCGTGCTGGTCAAAGCAACTCAAACTCGACCTCCCCGTCCCGCTCCCGCTCCCGAGAGCGCTGTGTGACACAAAAGTTAGAGTAGAGAATGTTTTCACAATTCATCGGTCCATTATATGCTCTAGTTTGTTTTATTGTTTAACAATAGTGAGTGGGGACTAGACATGAACAGAACATTAGAATCAAGCGTAGGGTCGCACAGACGACTCCTTGGGCATAGACAGGTGTAGTGTAGACAAACTACTTTTGAAGGCGAAGATATGACCGAGTGAGTGGATGGAGTTGGCAACGAGGAGAGGAGAGATATACATAGGAATATGTCGGACCGTGTGCGCGAAGGATGAGAAAGAGAGTGGTCGTGGAAGCCGATGATTAGTCCTTCTTGGGCTTCTCGTCGACGACTTCGGCCTCTGGAGTAGTCTTCTCCTCCTCAGCGGCAGAAGCATCCTTCTTCTCGTACACCTTCTGGAACAAGGAGAGACTGGCATTTTGCGCCTTGTCCATGACCTCCTTGATGCCCTCAGCAGTGACGGAAGCATCACCGGTCTGTCCCTTGACGGCGACCTCTCGGAGCTCCTTGAGCAATTCCTCGAGCTTGCTCTTGTCCTGACCGTCGAGCTGAGCGGCGTGCTCAGCCATGGCCTTGTCCGTGTCGGCGCAGAACGAATCGGCCTTGTTGGCCATTTCGATGACGTTCTTGCGGGCCTTATCTTCGTCGGCGAACTTCTCGGCATCATCAACCATGCGCTCGATATCCTTGTCACTCAAACCTGAGGACGAAGCAACGGTCATCGATTGATCCTTGCCAGTGGCCTTGTCCTTGGCACCGACATTCACGATACCATCTATACGAGGGAACATGAGAAACAAATTTAATGAAAAGAAGGAATTGTGACTTACCAGCATTGATGTCGAACGTAATTTCGATCTGGGGAATACCCTTTGGTGCTGGTGGAATACCAACAAGGTTGAAGTTGCCGAGCAGCTTGTTGTCGCGAACAAGCTCACGCTCTCCCTGGTAGATCTTGACTTCGATGGCAGTCTGGCCATCAGCAGCGGTGGAGAAGACTTGCGACTTCTTGGTGGGGATGGTGGTGTTGCGAGTAATGAGCTTGGTCATGATACCACCAAGGGTCTCGATACCGAGAGAGAGAGGAGTGACATCCAACAGGAGAATGTCGGTGACATTTCCGGCCAACACACCACCTTGGATGGAGGCACCAATGGCAACAGCCTCATCGGGATTGACACCCTTGCTTGGCTCCCGTCCGAAGAGGGACTTGACGGTTTCGATGACTCGCGGCATACGGCTCATACCTCCGACGAGGATAACCTCGTTGATGGAGTTGGCCTTGACACCGGCATCAGCGAGAGCCTTCTTGCAAGGCTCGATGGTGCGCTGGACGAGAGGAGCAACGAGAGCCTCGAACTGGCTGCGCATCAGCTTTGTGTTAATGTGCTTGGGGCCGGTTGCGTCAGCGGTGATGAAGGGCAAGTTGATTTCTGTCTGGGCTGTCGACGATAACTCAATCTTGGCCTTTTCGGCGGCCTCTCGGATTCTTTGGATGGCCATGGTGTCCTTTGAGAGATCAATATTGGTCTCCTTCTTGAACTCCTTGAGGATGTGGTCGACAAGCATGATATCGAAATCTTCTCCTCCGAGATGGGTGTCACCGTTGGTGGACTTGACTTCAAAGACACCATCGTGCATCTCTAGGATAGAAATATCGAAGGTTCCTCCACCCAAGTCGTAGACGGCGATGACCGAGGAGTTTGATCGGTCGAGACCATAGGCGAGGGCGGCAGCAGTTGGCTCGTTGATCACTCGTAATACATCGAGACCAGCAATTTGACCTGCGTCCTTGGTCGCCTGTCGTTGCGCGTCGTTGAAGTAGGCGGGTACGGTGATAACGGCGTGGCTAAATGGCTTGTCAGACAAATGCAGATATCCAGAAGAGATGTCACTCACTTGACTGTCTTGCCCAAATACTGCTCAGCAGTTTGCTTCATCTTGGTGAGGACCATCGAGGACAATTCCTCGGGTGACTAACAATCCAGAAATAAGTGATTATACTCGTTTAAACGATAGAAACGACATACGTAGGTCTGTTTTTTTCCACCATTTTCTACTTGGACTTCGGGGCGGTCGTCCTTGCCTGGGACGACTTTGAAGGGCCTGAGATTATGTCAGGAATTGAGCATGTCGCGTCTCTTCGGCATGGGGGACATACCAGTGCTTCATGTCACTCTGGACTTCCTTGTCGTGGAACTTTCTACCGATTAAACGCTTGAAAGCAAAGACGGTATTGCTCGCGTTGACGATGGCTTGTCGCTTTGCGGGCAAGCCAACCAATCGTTCGCCGTGCTTAGTAAAAGCGACGATTGATGGTGTTGTTCGAGCACCCTCGGTGTTTTCAATGACTTTTGAGGTCTTTCCTTCCATAATGGCGACGCAAGAGTTTGTGGTACCCAAGTCGATGCCGATGACGGGTCCTGTCGATGAATCAGTCCCGGGTCAGTTGGAAAAGATGAAAAGAGGCGTACCATTTACTTTTGTGTTCATGTTTCGCGCAATGGCGGAACGGGGCAGGGCCTACGCGTGGTTGGTTAAAAAAAAAAAAACCGCGTCAGTGATGATGGCCATGGCGTGGGTGAGCTACAAAGACAGCTTACAGAGAAAGCTCCTGTCCTAGAGGACGCGAAGCAGAATTGACGACGAGAAGCAGCGGCGAGCATGGTAGAGAGATGGATGAGGAAGGGAGTCAAGTTG
>KN824282.1:862173-883034 GCA_000827415.1 Serendipita vermifera MAFF 305830 | reverse complement strand
CAGTCCCGCTCATGTATACCTGTTCAGGAAAGCGCAAACGTTCTACTTCCCCTCCGGATCGATATGTGAAACCTCGTTACGAAGACCAGGGTGAGTAGTCATTACACACGATGTATATTCATTCTAATGCATGAGAACAGGTTATTACGGTCGTTCTCGGTACTCCCAAGGCCGCGCACATTCACCAGACAGGCGTGGTTCACGAAACGAACCCCAAGACCCGCTAACCAAGGATGCACTGGTCTCCTTCCGACAATACACCGACTGGTTCAAGCAAGCGCATCCTGACGAATGGCGGGCCGGAAATAGTGAAGATCCATCAGAGGAACCCGAAGGACGCTCCACTGAGAAGACCGGTGAAACCCTTCTGCGAGGACGATATGACGAATACCGTCGTAGCTTTATTCGAAAGCAGGTGGGCATCGGCGACCTTTACGGCAAACCGAACCAATGCTTACGGCCACTATTATAGTACAAGTACATGTTTGACTATCACCGTAAATTCGCGTGGTTCATTGAAAAATATGACATGGCCGAACGATATTTCGACATGCGGGAACGGGTTCGTCAACAAGGTTGGAAGGGTACCATCGACCAGTTCATCATCCAACTCGAAGCCGGCAAGTTTGACCCTCCTCTTCCTGGTGGAGAGCCCTCTGCTTCGATCACTCACACAAGGGGGGACGAAGAGGATACGGAAATGAACGATCAGCCCACTAGCCAAGCGGCCAAGAAGCCAGCGTCGGGGGAGCACATGGTTGCTCCAAACCATCCGCAGCTCATGATCCGTACTTTACCCCCAGATATTGGAAGATTGTCACTCGAGGAGGTGAGAGAGCAGCTCGTCACGAACAAGGTGGTTACCCGGCACTAACAACCCCTTCCAGCTTCTCGTCACTCTTTCCGGCTTTAAATATGTCGCCATTGGTGATCCGGTTCAAAAGCGTCAATTCTACCGCTCTGCATGGGTCGCATTCGAGTTTGAAGAAGACATTAAAAAGGCGATCACAGAACTAGAATCGAAAAAGGTTGCACACGCCCCCCATAGTATCATGTTCCAACCGTGCTTAACAACTTGACAGATACAAAACTTTCGGCTGCCAGTCGTCCAGACTTCGGAACCATTCACCGCACGGATTAGATATACGCCACCGGCCGCGAACAAACTCGCACGCATGGAGAAAGATCTCGACCAGGCCAAAAGGCTAGCCGCAGTACTCGAGGCTCGTGCGGTCGAGGTGGCCAATTACAAGCCCCTATTCCCAGTGGGAGCCCCCCTTGAGCAGGCAGGAAAGGACGAAGCGGCTGATGAAGATCCACTCAAAGCCGAGAGCAACGAAATGGACCAGAGCGGCCAGGAAGGCTTGGACGCTAGCCGTGGATCCAAAGCAGTCGAGAGCAGGATCGACAAAATTGCGTCAGAGACGTTGGACACGGACGAAAACGGAAATCCAGACCGTGAAAAGCATGTAAGCGTCATTAAATTGTGGCACTTTGACAAAGCAGCTCATTTGCGTTCAAAAGGTTGCACTCTCGCTAGACACCTATCTCGCTTATCTACGTGAAGCCTTTCATTGTTGTTATTATTGTGGAGTCGTCGCCGACCATGCCGAGGAACTCGTGCGTAAATGCATCAAACATGAACGTCAGGAAGCCTCTTCGTCTAATATTCAAGAGAACCACGGCAAAACCAAGGAGTCCTCTAATGGAAATGGCCAGGAGTATGCTGAAGATCGCTGGGGAGATTCTCTTGACCACAAATTGGCTTGCTTGCTTGACCCGGCTGGTGTCGATCCTGCAGAATATGGTGGAACCAAGCTAGAGGAGTGAGTATAGCATACTTTTCATCCACCTCGGCCTTATTAATTTCGTTTTAGCGAACGTGAAACCATGGCTGCCCCCCACGTCACGAAAGAGGATGAGGGCAAGTGGAGGTGCCAGGCCTGTAAGAAGCTCTTCAAAGCCCAAGAATTCGTCGAGAAGCATGTCCTCAACAAGCACCCTGAGCTTGTAAAATCAGAGATGGATGAGGTGAACGAGTTCATCTTGGTGTTGTTTCAATTGTTAACACTTTAATCTAGTGGGAATTATTCAACAATTTCATCCTTGATCCCCAGCACATAATGCCAATGCAATCTTTGCCACACCCAATTGCGGGCAGCAGTACACAGCACCCTCCACAAGCTTTTGGACTCCCACCGGACTGGCGACCTCCATACTCTGAATCTTCACGCTATGATCGAGGCGGTCGAGAGCCATATGATCGCGATCGTCGTCCAGCGTATTCGAGCCGAAACGCCAGACCGATGCCTTCACCTTCACCCGTGCAGGTGAACAAGCCCATACACTTTACCGTCGATGCAGAGACCTCTAGCATCACCATAAATGGTGACTCACGATTTGTCAACTCGATGAGCTTGCCATCGTCTTTGCCAGCTGTCTCCGGTCTGCCAGCCAAGCCCATTCAGGCTATCCCTTCCTCATCTTCCTCTGTGAACTCTTCCACTCTCTTGGAGCGCATGAGACCGCCTCCGCCACCTCCTGGACACAAGCCTGATCCTCGCTCTAGGGTTAGTTATCAGGACTTGGATCAAGTGGACAGTTCGGACGATATTGCTTTGCAATACTGATTTTTGGTTGCTAGCCTCATTTCATGTCATCTGTGCATATTTTCTCCCTATTCGTCGCTTTCTAGCCCACCACATTTTGCTTTGTCCATGAATGCTTCGTCTGTATCTATTTTGCTCATTAACCATTGAGTTTGCCATATGACTGGCACTTTAATATGAAGGTCTAGCCGCCAAATTTCTATGAATCCTCTTGCTCTCCGTACATGTTTGCAGAGTCCCATGTACTACGCCGGGTAGTTGGGTCTTCCTGTAGGAGTTTGGACAACTACTACACCAGCCCAAGAGGATATTCCAACGGTGAAATTGACGATAATAGGACTCCAAAGCACAGCGACTGTGGTAGTCGTCGAATGCATGCGCAGTTCACTTACCAGGCCCGCTGCGCAGTTAGCTCCAGGACTAGGCACTTGGCGACAGGAAGAAAACGAGTCATTATACATAAAAAGACGCGGAGATTGTTAGACTGTCTCCGTATTTTGCGGTTGTCGGCCTGCTGCGTGCAATGTCACTGACAAACTTGAAACCCACTATCCCCAAGCCACAAGGAAAGAACCTTCGATCCCACCCAGAATTATATCTCTTTTCCTGCGGGGACGTCGGTAACGAGCGCTGCGCTCACGACGCCGCCCGCTGCAGATTTGGCAGAAACCCCTCGTACTCCGGACTTTGCCCTGCGACTCCGTCGATGACTAGCAGATATAAAAGCCAGCTCGAACTGTGATGAAAATGGCGTGTTCAGATCATCAAGTACTCTTCATTTAACACTCACATCTAACAAACGTCTCTCCAAAGCCCACTTTCTTATCAAACCTATCATGGATGACGATATTACCGCAATTGTCCTCGACAATGGATCCGGGATGTGCAAAGCCGGATGTCAGTAAAGGTCCTTATCAACCTCTTGTGATACTAACAAATATGTGTAGTTGCCGGAGATGATGCCCCTCGTGCAGTCTTCCCATCTGTTGTCGGTAGAGCTAGACATCAAGCGCATATGGTGGGAATGGGCCACAAAGACGCGTTTGTCGGGTTGGTGTTTCTCATTTGTGACTGGTGATTCCCCACTGACACACAATGGAATAGTGATGAAGCCCAAGCCAAGCGCGGCATTTTGACCCTCAAGTATCCTATCGAGCATGGTATCGTCACTAACTGGGATGATATGGAGAAAATCTGGCACCACACTTTTTATAATGAACTGCGCGTTGCACCGGAGGAACACCCGGTATTACTCACTGAAGCTCCAATGAACCCCAAGGCAAATCGCGAGAAGATGACGCAGATCATGTTCGAAACTTTTAATGCTCCCGCTTTCTACGTTTCCATCCAAGCTGTCCTCTCCCTCTACGCTTCCGGTCGTACTACCGGAGTTGTTTTGGACGCAGGAGATGGAGTTACTCATATGGTTCCTATTTATGAAGGCTTTTCGCTCCCCCATGCCATTAGAAGACTTGATCTCGCTGGACGCGACTTGACCGAGGGCTTGGTTCGAATTCTGATGGATCGTGGCTATTCCTTTACCACAACTGCGGAGAAAGAAATTGTGCGCGATATCAAAGAGCGTCTCTGCTATGTCTCCTTGGACTATGAGCAAGAGATGGAAACGGCCCAGCGTAGCTCCTCCATCGAAAAGAGTTATGAACTTCCCGATGGTCAGGTCATCACTATCGGAAGTGAAAGGTATCTATTTTCTTCTAGCTTTTGTCTATAGTCGCTGACCATGCGCGAAAGATTCCGCTGTCCCGAAGCTTTGTTCCAACCAGCCATGCTCGGCAAGGAAGAGGCTGGTATACATGAGCAACTGTAAGAATTTATTCACATGTGCGAGTTCATTTTACTAACAACTAATTTAGATATACCTCTGTGCGCTCCCATACCTCCTTGTATTTGCTCATATCCTGACAATTTACAGATCACAGCCTGCGACATAGATGTGAGAAGGGAGCTCTATGGTAATGTCGTGTTGTCTGGAGGAACGACGATGTACCCAGGTATTGCGGACAGGCTCACGAAAGAGCTCACTCATCTCGCCCCTACAAGCATGAAGGTAAGGGTTTATCCTCCTCTTTACATTCGAGTCTCATCATATTTCTAGGTTCGCGTCACTGCACCTCCTGAGAGGAAGTACTCTGTCTGGATTGGAGGCTCTATTCTTGCATCTTTGTCCACCTTCCAGAACCTCTGGGTCTCCAAGCAAGAATATGACGAGATGGGACCCGCTATTGTCCACCGCAAGTGCTTCTAGTTGTTGCAAGTCTATTTTTCCAGTAGTTTTCGACTTTTCTTTCGTACCACGCAGCCATGGTCGCGTGCCCTTTCTTCATTCCTAACTTTTAATCGATTCTTTTACCATTAATCGTACACTCTGAGGCCAAATTTTAACTGCCGAAATGACCAGGCCGGTGGGGTTGGGCGCTTACCGGCTTTCCGCGACTTGGATCCCGCGTCATGCTCTTAAACGTCGCTAGGAACGATGCGCCGTTTAATCTGAGCTTTATCTTGTATTTCATTATATTTTGGCTATCTATTGGGCAATTTCAGTGTGCATTGGCTGATGTTTGGGCTGTTCCTGCCCAAGGCTTTGCTACTATCACACATTATACGCTGCCCCTGGATTATATTGCAAGTACGGTCCCTATATTTTATGATTCTGGCCTTGTCTTACTTTCTGTTTAGGCTGCGGATGTACGGCTAAAAGCACACATTATCCAACGGCCGCGCTGAGTTCCTTGGCATTTGGATCCACACAAAACTTTGGCCCAGGCTGCGGAGCATGTTATAGACTCAAACCACTGAACACATTCCTTTCAACCCCTCCTTACTATCCTCCGGAAAGCGAACTGCAATCCATTGTCGTCAAAATCACAGATTTATGTCCCACATGGTCTGCTTGGTGTGAGGCAACTCCGACTCAACCAAACCGGTACGTGTTGCATGCTTAGTGGTATTCTTCGGTCCTAAACTATGGTGGCACAGAGCGGGAAACTTCTTAAACTTTGACCTTGCATTGTCGGACGTTATATCCAGCAACTTCTTTCCTTCTAACGAATCATACTATGGTTATGCGGTAAATCTTCTTCTCTGACCGCAGGTGTAGGTCTGATCAGGCACTTTCAGGATTTTGGTGTCTGGAATGCTACATACGAGGCAACGTCTTGCAGCAATTGGAGCGGATGGAACGACCCTGCGGCTCTGGGTAGTGTCACAAATCTCGGAGACAGTGTTTGCTGTCCTGCTGATACAGTGGGCAAATTTTCTTTGTACCAGTGCCCGTTTCTGACATTTGACTGGATAGTCCAACGTAACTTGTCCATCCTTTTCGGAGGAACATGGAGACCCCGTCCCTCCAACCGGATCCCAAGGCGCTGCTATAGTACAGCGATCAGTCACTGTTTATACCCCCATCATTTCAGCTATTTTGCTGGTGATATTCTTGACGTAGCAATACACGACTTTGGATGACGTTTAGATACGCTTCATTGTCTATATATTCGTCAAGACTGCAATAATCTACTGAAAATAAGTTTAGGACGATGGTGGTGTTTGTGACAGAATGTCCCTTTCAGCCTCTTGGACCTCCGTTGTCAGGGCTTGTAAGATGTTTTCCTTTTGTGCAATGAGCTGGGCAGAGCCCTCCAAAGTAGCCGACGGGATGCCTTTTAACCGTCTGTCTAGCATGTCCCGAACAATCTTCTGGATGTCCTCGGATAACCCTTGCTGAATCCGATCGTAATCAGCCAACCATTTGCTACGTCCGGAATCCCATGCATTAGATATATGCCGGGCACAAAGAAGAAGGCCAAGAATGGCCGATGGCAAGGCGAATGAGCTCTCCAGGAAGCCATTTGCCCACAACAGAGCAGGTGCCCCGGTGACAATGGGCGACGCCACCATGGCCGCATAGACACGGCGAAGATAGAGGCTTTGCATGTGTGGTGTTGCTATGCTGGCCAACTGCCGTCTTCGATGTAGGATCGGAGCCGTGAAACATGACGGCGGAACTGGTTGCTCGGATGCCTCCATTTGGTGGATCTTGTTTGTAAGAGTGGTTGAATCAAGCTCTTTTGAGACTTGTGAAAGATACTCGTTCGTGAGTTGACGCATTCTTTCCTGTATCACAGCCATTGAGCCTGCGAGGTATTCAAGCTGAATGAAGTGGTGAGAAGGGGTTGCGACATATGAGTGCATGGACACATACCTTTCGCTCAAGACTTGCCCCATAGTTTGCGATGACATATGCTTGGAGCTCTTCGCTGAATTCATCGATATCCCAGAAACGAAATCGGCTGAAGGAAGAGATGCGGTTATGTAAATGGATCCTATTCTCCTTCAGCTCCGTAGATAGCTCGATGGCATCAAATTTTGAATCCAATTGCTTGAGTAGAGAGTTCTGGGTCGCCTCAAAGGAGGCTGTCTGATCACGAACGACCATTAAATCGCTCGAAGAAGATTGTAACTTTGCACTACACTCATCGAGTATGCAACGAGTGATATCTTGCTTTTCGGACTGTGTAGATGCCCTAATATCTATACCTGATAATATCGCATAGAGTTGTGGCACTATTTCGTGTGGCCTATCTCGTTTGAATGTTATGCGGCGCCAGTGGCCTCCGTCGTGTATAGAGTAGTCGGTTGCTGTCGTGTCGCTATTATCCATGAGAATTATTGTCTCTTTCTTGTGTTTTAATGATGGCACATGTGCTTGAAACCCAGGCTGCACGACGAGGACCGGTAGGTGAGCCCTAATCAGTTCTGCCGCATGCTCGAGATCTGATCGGAGCGTTAGAAGAGTCCTATCAGCCAGTGCTTATGCCTACCCTTGACCTCTAAAATCTCGTAGTTCTTTGCTAGTATGTCGGATGGAATCTCAAGAATGGAGCCGAATTTCGCGACCTTTTCCCCATTTCTACTCTTTTTGAATGATAGTGGAGTAAAAATCACAATGGCGTACCTTATTACGAGGCGGCTTGATGATTCCGGCAAAGAGGTCCATCTCGATTGTAATGCTTGACGGACAGGCGGACTAACTTCTTTACCACCAACGAGAGCTTCAATCAGGTTTGAGTCTCCGGATTGTGACAGGTCCAACACTTGCCATTGATGTTAGACTATTTTTCCAAAGGTCGTGTAACTCGCCAAGAACAACACCTACCTCCAAGCCTCCTTTTCTGCCCATGTCCATCGTCTGTACGCCGATAAACCTTCTTCCAAATGTCATGTCTCCGTGAACCGAGTATCCTATAAGCCAAGTCGAGTATATGCTCGTTTGGAGAGTCTTCCTTTTTGGTAGTTTGAGGGGTTGAATCGAATGATTTTTGATGTAAGGAATCATTGATAATGCTATTGCTCTGCGACGAGGTCGACCGTATGCAAACTCGCGGTCGCAGGCCCGTGTTTACACATTTTCGTGCTCGGATCGCGCGTTGCGCGTACATAGTGCGTATTTTTACGCTAATCTTCTATTTTGGGAATATATAGGATTAATTCCGAGACGTGTTGCCTTTGCTAGTTTGCTGGTCGGAGATGGTAAGTGCCCAAGTGAAAACAACCACTCATGGCACATATGAGGTTCTCTCCCTTTCATCCGAAAACGTGTGGTTCAAATGTATCAGTAGTTTCAAAGGCTTTATTGATGAAAACAACACTTTTGTTAATATATAAGGGTCTACAGAGCGGGCACGAACGGGTCATGCAACGTCCGAAAAGAGTCCTTCAACCAGTTACAGATTAGATCACCCAACTACCCGGATATCATATTAAAGAGGAGTTTGGAGCCTATGAGGGGAGAGTGGAACAAGACAGATGACAATGCTCTTGAGAACTTTTTGAGGCAGTTTTGGGGGGATCGTACTGTTAAATGAATCAATGAAAAATATGCCGCACTTGATTGCGTCTAGTAATCAATCGCCTCTCGTGGTGCTTGCATCCGACGAGTCTACGGAAAGTATAGGATTCGATGGGCGGCTAGACCCTAGCGGGAATTCTGTGTAGTTCTCCGCCAAAGAAGATGCACAGCTGCCGAGAGCTGGATTAGCGAGGCAAGTAGAAGTGCTACTGCCTGGTTGATAGAATAGCGGCGTTTCGTCGATATGCGCATGCGCAGTGGATCGCTCCGCATTGTCGCAATCGCAATGCACGACAAGGCGGGATGAGTTTTTGTCGGGGTTCCAGATGTGTGGGGAATCGCATCCATATAGCTGTCATGGTATGATTAGTGTCGAGGTCTCGTGCAAGTACGGCATCGCTCACATGGCAGTTTCGACCATATTCCGATAGGGGTACGAGATTCTCTTCCTTTGTAACATCTTCGTGTTGCTTACGTGCCGCCAAGTATTCCAGTATGGAAATAGTAGAGTTACGAGAGCAAATGGATTCCCGTGCCCGGGTCTTTGTGGATCGCACGCGAAGGGAGCCTACTTTCGACCCTTGATGACTTTCTTGCACTTTCCGCGAATGATGCCTATTTCCCTCGGTCTGAGATGTTGGTGGCTTGGCAAAGGTGGTGGAAAGCGCCTTCTTGAGGGTGCGACCGTCCTTTGCCTTTGGATGACTCTCCGTCCCAAATGATCCATCCATATCCTGGTTCTAGCAATCTCGTGTCAATTATTGAATCAAAGCGTATGAATGGCTTCAGTACCTTTGTTAATGAAGGTTGGAACGGTCGGAAAATGCTCGTCAATCCTCCGGAAAGAGTACGTCGTACCGTCCGTGCAATGCCAAGAGGCGCTCTGGGGGAAGTTGGATATGGTGTGTTTTCATCTGTTCTATCCGATGCCGCCAACGATTTACGTGGTTTGACGGTGTGAGTGGACTGGGTGCGAGAGCGCGTGCCAGACCGAGGGAACTTGACAGGCGTTGCGCCACGCGTTTCCACCTGAGAATCTTGTATGATAATTTCATGTCTGGGTCGGGCAGCGGCAACTGTTCTCTGGGTGTCCATCGTGTTCCCCTACAAAGGGCATGAGGCTAGGTTCGAGTAAATGGTAGCGTAAAAAACTGACAGATTCTGAAGTAGAGTACTGTTGAGATAGCATAACCAACTAAAATATGGGTATGAGAGACCGCATGGGACTCGCAAGAGGCGCCATACGTACCATCTTGAGTTCCGCAAGGACAGTCTCTCCTCGCGCTGAGACGTCCATTGCGGATTTATAAAACAATTAGGGGTTCAAGTTGGGGTCGAATGTTTGCCAACGAGCCCGTGGTGTCGGTATGGGCGTTGGCAAGGTCGACGCCTCGATAGAGTCCCACGGCTCTTAGCGACTGTATAAACCAGCATTGAGCCCCTGGATGGACTTCATTATCAGAGATTCTCCGTGTTTTCTCTTATTCGGGACCATTTATACCGGCTTTCTCCGCTCTCAAAAGTGGAAGAAGCTGAAGGGAGCATTCATCGTTGCAACGCATGGCCCATCGAAGCATTCCTACTTGGCTACAAGGTACGCATATTGTTTCTGAAGGTATTGGTACCCTCGGGCATACGTTGTTCCCGACAGGACAGACATTTGGCTTCTCAAGCCATAATCCAAGGGGTAGGACAATATACATGCATTAACAATAGCGAATACCCTAAATACGTGGATACAAGTGTTTAAACCGGAAAAAAGCTGGTATAAAAGCTGGCAATTTTCGTGAAACCCGTTGGTAGCATGTAACTCGAAAGGAAATGCCCGAATGTGTACATAGCTATGCTAGGCCCTGAAGTTGGAGATTTGATCGAAGGATTGCGTCACAAACTATATACTTGTCAAAAGGGATGCCACCGCGAAACAGGAATGTGTGCTTACCGCTGCTTAAAATACCCCTCATCGCGTCCGTCGCCGTGACCTTGGTCATGTGGACATAAAACAACTTTTTCGAAGACTTTGGAGTGTATTCGCGATATACGGCGGCAAATTTGTTACGGAAGACTGGTTGATGGAAACCGTTAGTCGAGGAAACGTTTTAGTCGGAGGGAAGCACAAACTAACATTTAGAGACCGCCTCATACTCGTTTGGTCTTTCTCCGTAACTTTTGACGTATTTCGAGACTTTTATTCCACTATCCAGCTTGGCTTTGAGGATATCGATCTTAATACAGGCGAGGGAGCTCGTTAGTTTGAAAGAACTCAAGAAACGAGAGATATAGCCCACCTTGTTCAGGAACAAGATGATGTCAACATCCTTGAGCAATTCCGACTTGCAGATAGACTTGAAGAGCAGCAAAGAGTCCTCCAAACGGTTTACGCGCCAATCCTCTGCTAAGCACTGGTCGAATGCGCTGATTGGGGCGAGGAAAATGAGGGCATCGACATGCGTGAAATAGGGCTGCCATGCTGCGCGTTGTGTCCGAGATCCACCCACGTCGTAGAATCGCCACTTGGTAGGTTGTCCGGCTGTTAACAGTAAGCATTACGGAAGAGAGAGAGAGGGAGCCATTGTATGACATACACATCATAAGAGTATATTCATACTCGCTCACGCCGACTGTCTTCAGCCTTGCTTTCAGTATGTCGTCTAAGCGCAAACGGTTAGACCAAAACTAATGGGCATACATAATCCGTACCGTCGGATGGTATGTAAGAGGGTGAAGCAATTCTTTCTATATCATCCAAAAAGCTGGTCGGCAATGCCGTCAGTTTCAATGGGAATATATAGACATAATGCAGAGGTCACTCACAACCCTGGCATCTCTTCAAGCCTCACATTCCCCATGCGTAAAACCTGGCGAACAACAGGGTCATGCCAGAGAGCAAGCATGTCTTCTTTGCAGGTTTGTATCACGTTATTCGGGTCGTCGGGGTTATCAAAGTCGACAAAGCCGTCGTCATCATCGACGTCTGCAAAACTATCCCGAACATCGAAGGTACCATTTCGTAAACGAGCGACTTTTTCTTTCCAATTGACTGAGCTCCTGACAAATAGCTCTCTTCCACTAGTGGACCAGTGTGCCGATCGTTGCGTCGCTTCGTCCTCTTCGGAAGGGTTTAGTCTTCGAAGAAGCGACGATTCTAAATGTACGAGTGGGAGAAGTCGCATTCGTAGCGTACGGTGATGGTCACCTAGTTTGGGCATCTCTGTAGGAGAGACGGGAAGGACGGGAGGTGGGAATGGAATGGAGAAGGGGGTAGTGGGAGAGCGCTGAACTGGCGAGACAGGTGAGTTGAAACTCATTGGGTGTGATGACCGGGAAGGCGTGATGCTCGCACTCGTGCTTGGGAGGTCCGAGTCGGAGGACCTGCCACTCGACTGTGATGATATCCCCAGACTAGAAGTGGAGCCATTCATGCCTGAGCTGTTCAGATGGGATAAGGGATGTATTGTTCGCGAGAGCTTGTTGTCCTCGAAAGGAATCGGTCTCGTGGTTGTAAGGCTGCTAAGCTGTTCAAGGATGATGCGAACGGTCCTGACGAGGTTGAGCTGGATTATAAGTTTCCATGATATCCTCTCGTTTTCGAATTCTGCAATACTGTCAGATTGTTGGGTCCGGATCCGTAAGAAGAGAAAGAGCAACCTTTTGCGGAGAATATCAACTGGAACTGTTTTAGAGTGGTACTATCAATAGTATTAGCCGCTAATCGTCGTCAAATACCATCCAACACAGTACCTCTTTCCAGATTCGCTCTGGCCTGGATTTGGGTCAGTTCAGGGCCGTGAAAGCCAATCTCATTTGAGCGCTCACCCAGTAATAAGACTTTAACACTATCGTCATATTTTTTCTGTTTCCTGTCCATCTCAATTTCGGCATCAATTTCGGCACTGATTATCTTCGCCTCCCGCTCTCGGGCTAGTAAGCGTCATACAATCGTGAGCCATATGTATGAGTATAAACACAGATAAGGACTCGTACCTTCCCTTTCTACTCTTTCGGCGCTGGTTTCGTCTGCCGGTGGACGCATTGCGAGTGACAAGGGGTCAATATCCTTCGTTCCCCGCATTCTGAACTCTTTTGCTCCCAACTATGGTTTTTAAGGATATCTTCTGGTTTTTATTGACACAGTCTCGAGCTGTAGAGACCAGCTCGATAATAGTTTAGGGGTCGAGAAAGAGTGGCGATGAACGGAAGAACGCCTATGTAAGGGCCGCGAGGTTCAAAGAAGGAAAACGTTTCCGGTTGAAAAATACTGTGAGAATGTGCGCACGGCGAAAGCTCTTATAATCAAAAGCTGTCACCTGTCTTATATATGCTCGAGGACAGCCCCACTGCCAGTCGCTCACTGTCTGTTCGGTAACCCGGGACGGTGAGGAGCGGTCTCTTCGCCCTTGTGATGGACAGACTGTAGCTGTTCTCGGGCGAAGCCGCGTTGGTCTGCCAGTATTACTGTGGCATATGAACTGAATAAAGCCTCACAAATCGCGCATTACAGCTCAAAGATGTGACTAGAAATTTGTATTTTTGACACGGTAAATACGATTGAGATACATGGTCAGCTGAACATAACCGAGGCCGAGCTTCGAGGCAAAAGCAAGCTGTCCATTCTTAAAGAGACGTGACTTGACAACTCTTGCATCAAGTCTTTGTGGTATCCGGAGGGTTATAATTATTATATGGGTTATTTGAGGCTCCGGTACCGTGTGTCGCAACACCAGGAGGTGGGCCAGAAGGTGCCGAGAATCCAGAGTACGATGGTGGATCATTGGGAGCTGCCGGTGCAGGGGTTGTATTCTATAGAGATAGTTTTGATGAATGGCTAGTCAGGGGCAGGGGCAATACTAAATACGCACGTTCATTGGCTGATTGGGATCATACGATCTCGCTGGCTCTTGAAGACCAGGAGTCGTATTGGGATATGTATCATATCCTTTGGGAGCTCCTGGACCCGTATAACCTCCAGTGTAACCGGGTTGGAAGGGCTGAGGCCCGTTGTTGTAACCTGGCGATTGATAGCCACCAGCACCACCAAATGGTCCTTGTCCCGGCGGTGGTTGCCATTGACCAGCACCTGCTTGTTGCTGATGCTGCAAGAGAATGGCATTGCGCGCAGCCATCATGCGTCGTCTTCTCATAATGGAAAACACAGCGATCAAAGTGATGAGGGTCACTATCCGATTGGTTAAATCACTGTAATGAGCAAAATAAAGAGTGTACTCACGGATTCCGATAACAATACCAGCCCAGGCCCCCGTGGAAAGCCAGTAACTACACCGATAACGTCCGTATACATCATAATAGCAAGACATGGCTTCTGATCGTCTTTCCTAAAGCCGAAATTTGCGTAAACGACTGCAGAAAAATAAAGGGATAGCAGGAGTGGGCTCCAAGGTTCCAAGCAATTGCCGTCATCGCCGAGTGTGCGTGATCTGCTTTTTACGTGTTGACCCAGGATTCCCATCGGGTCCGCTCCAAGAACGCCGCAAAACAAAATGGCTATGCTTAATTCTTGGCCGCTGTGCAGGAGGAGGGTTATACATATGTCATGATTATAATAGCACGCGGCCCCCGCAGCAACGGTGGCTTGGGGTTGCGCGCGTCAGTCATGTCGTGCGCCAGGCAGTAGCCAGAACACCCAAAAATAAATCAAACATGAGACCTCAACTCTTTATACAAATTCACTCTTCCTCTTCTACAAACTGAATCACTTCAGCCATCTCCTGGGCAGCGGGGGCCCCTAACTGCAAGCTCTTCAACTTCTCCACAACGAGGAGCAGTCTCTGCTCGTTTTCTTCTCGTTCAGTAGCAGCCGTCACGACCACGGGTGCAGCGGGTGCAACAGGTACCTTCTTCCCCCTCACCTTACCTCCCCGACGCTGCCCATCACTCTCAGGTAGCGGCGTTTCCAGCTCTTTGCTATCCTTTTCCATCAGGTGTGCAGCTTTACGCACGAGTGCCAGCGTCACTTCCGCGCCTCTCGTCCGCGTACTAGGACTACTAGACGTCGTCGTCCCAACACTCGTCTTACGAGATAGCTGTGATACAGCCTGACGTAATGCGTATACTCCAGTTCCGGCAAAAAATTCTTTTGCTTCTCCTGGAGGGACCAGGGCGGGAGGCAGCCTTTCGTTCATGATATCCGAGGTCCGCCTAGAAATATATTAGTCACATCCAACTTGAATAAAGAGAAATCCGTACGCTTGTTCAAAGTCTGGCATCGATTTTGTGGCTTCATTTGCCGCAGAACCTAGGCTGTTTGTCATCTCCACCGGCAAACTCTTGAACTCCGTCGCTCCCTCCGGACCTGATTGTCGCAGGAGACCGTAGACTTGGCTCATCACCAGACTCTTATTCTTAGGAGGAAGGACTGTCTCGCTCTGCCCTTCGTCTTCTCGTAGCACATCCATGATCGTTTGAAGAACATCTAGTGCTGATTTGCGGACATGTGGATCAGTACACTCGGTGTTATACCTTGGAGACTCACCCTTTTCCGCAATGAACGGCAAACTCCATGAAAAGGCGTCAGCCAGGTTCGGTAACCAGAAGGGGTGCGGGCATTGCCAAAACCACTTGAAGACCATTTTCGATCCGTTCCAGGATAGTATGGCTCCTTTATTGCCGTAGACGTCGCAGTAGTTTGGTGCGCTGAAGATAGTAATAATAGAGGGGAACCCGGCCTCTGTTTGCTTGGCCATGGAATATCTAGAAATTGTCTTACTGAGAAACTATCAAGTACGATCTGTAAAGAAAATTACCCTGATTCCTGAGCCTCATGGCCCCGTATCATAGTCAGCAAGTTGTTATCTTTAAGAAACTTGCAGACAGCTTCGTATCTGGAGCAATTTAATCAAAATTCCACCATAGAAATTAAGACACTTACGTGTAATAGTATGAACATCCTCGAACCGTGTTTGGAAGAAACAATGGATTCCCCGGGATGCCCTCACTGCTTGCTGGCGCAGGATCGGACCACAAAAGGTCACACATCGGCCCCTTGGTCGGGATTTCAACGAAGCGGTTCAACTGAAATCGTGAGCAAATAATTGAATGGATGGGGCCAAGGTCACATACTTTATCAATGTCGTGAATGGTTTGTATGTCTGGACCGATTCCTGCATGAACGGCAAAGAACTTGTCGTCCACAATCGCAGCCAGAGGCATAGTTTTGAAGACTTCCAGAAAGGCGTCATAGAGCCGCTCAGAATACTTCCTCGTACCTAGGAACCATGAGACAAGCACAAGTGTGGAGAAGGACCATATCATACACTCTATTCGAAAAGTGAAGTAGTTGGTCAGATGTTTGGACTCGTGGTTTCCCCGAAGCATGAATATTCCATCCGGTCGTGCAATTTTGAGAGAAAAGAGCCATAATAAGCACTGTAAAGGTTCAAGTAGCTTGTTGAGACACGCATGGAAGAACTAACCTCTACACTGAAATAGCCTCGATCGACGTAATCGCCCAAGAATAGATAATCGGTCTTCATGGGGTTCCCTCCAAACTGAGGAGTCATGAAATGAACCAAGTCAAAGTACTGTCCATGTATATCACCGCATACTATTTGGAACTACTCAGATGGTGCATATCGAACACTGAAAGAGAAGGCGGGCGTACTTGTAATTGGCGCTGGTAGCCTGAGCACATTTCGTTCTCTTTTGAAGATGTCTGTCACCCTTCTAAGTAAAAAGAGAGACTGGTTCTCTGACAGGCGGCCCTCGTAGAAAAAATGTAGCCTCAAAAAGGACAAATTCGGCATTTGAACGTCGCCCTCTTGTCTATAGAAATCATCGTCTGAAGCTGTACCATCTGGAGGTCGAATCTGTCATCGTGGACGCGTTTCATACGTCGATGGCTTTTTGTTACTTCGAGCGTCTTTGATGAGCATGAGACTGGCTCGCCTCTTTTACAATCCGTTCGGCAAAATTCGTAAGGCCATAATGTTGCGCTAATTGTGTTTCCATCTCATGAATAGCTTGTTTCAGGCTTGGGTTCTCAAAAGAGAGGATATAGCATCAAAGGGGCTGGAGGCTGTGCCTCATGGTAAGGGCCACCAAAGGGAGTCTGACGGAGATCGAAAGTTAAACTAAACCACGACCCAGTCATAAACAAAGTGCAAAAAACTTCTCATCAGGATGACAGAATCTTCTACCCGCGACTCTACAAAATTCTCTCGCACCTATGGCGACTTTCCCTTACAATGCAGCGACGACGTGATATGTTATTTCCCTCGCTATCTCCTAGAGTACATGTCACCAGTTTTCAAAGATATGTTCAGCTTTGCGTCCGTTAAAACTGAAAAACCAAGCCCGGGCCCCCTTCAACATGCCCCTTTGAAACTGGCAGAGCGTTCAGAGGTCATCGAGCTGCTCTTGGAACACATTGACCCCAAGAGCAAACGTGTTCTTCCCATAAACCAAGATACGATCCTCGAGCTCCTTGAAGCGGCCCGTAAATACCAAGTGACCACGATTACAGACTGGTTCCTGGAGCAAGTCGCACTCCCTCAAATAGATAGCTCCTCTGGGGAACCAGTTGTTACGGCCTCCTTTTCGTCTAATCATCCCGACTTGGTCCTGCAAGCTGCACTCCGATTCGAGTTTCCGCATGTCGGCCGCGTGGCTCTCCGAGAGCTGGCTGGAGGCCCCCCGCCGAAGATGTCCTTCGAGACCGCAGAAGTGACACCGCGTGTCTACAAGTACCAATGTCAACTTCGCGAGGCTCGTGTGGAGCATTATAGGGCATATATAACTTTGATATCGAAAGGAGTCAAGACAACTTTAAGGAACTCCGGACGGACACCGTGCTGCAATTGTATTGGTTTTTTGGGTGAATGGTTTCTCAACATGGAGCGGGCCATTGTGCTTAGTCCCAGGTGGCGCTCCTTCTCCACGGCCTTTGGAAACGGATTACCACCAGCCAGAGGGGGCTGTCCGTCCTGCCGCACCAACTGGACAGAATCGTTTCGGGAAAAGATGGACCAGTGGGAGAAGGAGTCAACAACAATCGAATCAGAACTTCCTGATTGGCCATTCTAACCAATTCGCGACGAGAAAAGCAGCAGTTATACGGCAGTTATCTTTCATACCTTGTAGGACCAATATCTCTTAATCACAGAGTTTAATGAAGTCATAGAATGACTTGATCGATCTAAGGGAACCTAGAACTAGTCGAGATTGGTTTAGGCCCTCTTCCTGTTCGTCACCAACTGGGAGACGGTTTAACTATCTTCTAATATGAAGTGTTTCGCTTTACCATATGACAACAATACCGGTAACTGGTATACCTTACAATGGATGCTGTCTTACAGAAAAGTGACGTCCTCTCAGTACGTCTGCTATTCCGACACTACCACGTACGGCTGCGCAAAAGGTGCGATCAAAACAACGTTTTCATTTACCCGTTCAAACATCCTGTTAATTCATTGAATAGTCGGGCTCGTACACTCCCAAAGGCGAGTCAGCCGTCCAAAAGGCGCGCGCTACATTGTTGGTCCTAGCTTACTCTCGACCGTCACTCGCAAGTAGAATTTCCAAGTTAAACCGTTCAGTCTGAATGGAAGAGACTACTATTCAAGAATCAACTATATTTCCCGTGGAATATGGCGACTTCGCTCTTCATTGCAGCGACGACGTCGTTTGCCACTTTCCACGGCACTTGCTGGGTTACATGTCAGGCTTTTTCAAGGACATGTTCTGTCTCCCTGATGTCAGTGTGAACGATGTCCCACTGAGGGTCACAGAGGCTAGCAGGACAATCGAACTATTGCTACAACATATAGACCCAAAAACCAAGACTCCTGACATAGACCCGCGTACCATTATCGAGTTGCTAGAGGCGGCTCGAAAGTATCAAGTTTCCCCCATTACGGAGTGGTTTGAGAGGGAAATAAAGCTCAAGCGAACCACGGTGTGGGCAGAAGATCCATTGTCTCAATCTACCCGTTCACTAGAGCCTCTGCTGGTAATGGATCCTTTATTGGTCCTATACTGTGCCGTGCGCTTCGAACTCCCTCGGTCTGGGCAGTTGGCATTGAGGGAGTTTGCCCAGTGTGATGCAAACCTCCTTCGGTCCATGGAACGCGATTTCCCACTCCACGTTTACCTCCACGCAATGGATCTTCGTAACAAACGGATAGAATTCTTCAAGGCGTTTGTTACTGAGCTTGCGGCGCTTCAAACGCACAGTCCTACACAGGGCCATAGGGACTCCTGGCCACCGCGTGGTCGAGGTACGCCTGCTACAGTTGGGCTCGGCTTAGCGAAACGGGGAGCGGCAGGCGTAAAAGACAACGAGAGAAAGACCTGTGTGACTTGTACTGCAACACGTGCATCGTGGATCCTCAGAATTGAGCGCGCAATAAGGCAAGAGCCGAGTTGGTCCTCCTTTACGGCAACGTACGAGAAGAATGCGACGAAATGCTCGCAATGCGAGTCTTCCTCATGGGCTGATTACCATCGAAGCGTCCTGTCAACCTGGGAACTCAGAGCAGCGAAAATTCAACGCGAATTGCCTGCATGGCCTTACTAAAGATTGCATTCATTTGGTAGATCCAAGAGAATCCTTTAGGGTTGCTGATTGTATTCCGCAATAGTTTCCACCTGATAGTATTACAGCCTCTCTGTAGCTAAATGCTTGTTTTTGAACGTAGCGTTAAACTGTAATAGTGAATTGATATCCCTCACCCAATCATCACCGCCTCCCTTTTCTCCCATTATTGTCCTTTCCTTCTCCGCATCTCTTCGGGAGGTGAATAAGTCGGCGGATCGCTTGATGCATGGAACTGGGTGAGGCGATGCCTCAACTGTGATGAATTCTCCTGGCTGGAGGATACATGCCTCTTGCCCGTCCATGGAGACTTCTGCCGGTGCTCTGCTCCCACGGTTAATCTGGGAAGAGTTAGTATGGTTGTGGTTATTATGAACACCAGTTACCTTAAGCGTTATGCGTGAAGAGCCTGGCAAAACAAGCGAGCGGAACGAGAGGCTTCGGGGGCATATTGGTGTGAGCAGGAGAGAATGGACGGATGGGTGCACAATCGGGCCGCCACATGAGAGAGAGTATGCCGTTGAACCGGTTGGTGTGGAAAGAATAAGACCATCCGACTGAGGGGTTTTAGCTGTAGAGTACAACAATTACAATTATTCACTGACCACTGCCTCGGTGAGATGTTGCCCGTCAACGTATGCGTCTATTATATTGAGATGGGGGCTCCTTCCTCGGTGTAGTGTCACTTCATTCATCACTTGCCATGCCGTATTCGCAGAACCTCCCATTTCGCTTCCATCTTGTCGATGAAATGTGCAAGCGATGCGCATACGTTCCAGTATTTCTGATTTCCCAGTAAATATCTCGTCAAGTGCTTGTGGAAAAGTGTCAATGTTGAATGGTAGCAGGAATCCTAGGGTCCCCATAGAGAAACTGAGAACAGGTGGGACCACACCGGTTTTGAAGAGGGAAGAAGCATGTAGAATGGTGCCATCACCACCCAAAGTTATAATCAGATCTATTGGGCGTGATCTGGCATCTATAGACATGTGAGTTGACTTCTTCGGCGACCTGATGAGGACCGACCTGAAGAGGACCATGGTTCAACGCCAATAGGAAGATTCGAGTCTTGCTCGTGAAATAGCTGTACACCTGGATAAGTCTCTCTCACGTGGCTGTCAAACCGGGTCAGAAAATGGGTACACTGAGATAAGCAACTCACGCGGCGACATCTCGCAGAGCTGAGGCCACAACATCGTCATTTCGCTTTTTCACAAATAATATGGAGTTTGGTGGTTTCTTCAAGGTTTTGACAGCACCACTGGGATGGTTTGACAGTCGTCGAATGGGCAACGAGCTGGCCTGACATTGTTCAACCTTTATCTTGACTAGTGACAGATCTCTCACCAGACAGGTGGTCTATATTTAAATAACGATGTTCTACCGAGCATGTTCTATGAATTTGTGCAGTAACGGGCAGGTACAAGGTGGGAAGCAGCCAAAATACTGGTTGGCAGACATCTTCATCAACCACTTCGGTTACCCGGGCTGCAATTATGTCGTCTTCAGGACTTTCTCTTGCCGAGAGACTTAATGTTTCGGTTCCTGGAGGGCGGGTAGGACGGGTCAGAGCAGGAGGAGTCCGACGTCCTTCTCCTTATGTACGTTGTGAGCTCAATACGCACTCGACGCGTCTTTTTTATCATTTAAATGCTAATTTACGCGTATTTTGTACTTTTATTTTCAGGGTTCGAAGCCACCGTCGTCATCCGGAAAGTTTGGGGATCGTGAAGAGTCTCAGCGGGACCTTGACTCGCCGTGGACGCACGACAAGTTCGCGAAGCATAACGGAATAGAAGGAGGTGAACTTGGTGCCCGTATTGCAGGCAATGTGGGC
>KN824282.1:821452-861962 GCA_000827415.1 Serendipita vermifera MAFF 305830 | reverse complement strand
TAGAACGCTCGCTTACTTTGATGCAGGAAATCTTTTCCCGCTGCGGTGCCATCACTGAATATCGACTCCTCTCTCCTCCCAGTGCCTCTTCTGTTCGAGTCTTTCTACATTTCGAGACTTCACAAGGAGCCCAAACCGCCGTCACCCAGTTTGACAAACAAACAGCTGATGGGAGGACGTTGAACGTGTTCACCGTTAGCGCTGGTCCCTTGGGCTCCAGACTTGGTGTGGCAGGAAGGAAAGGGCCGCCAAAGGGGAATGTAGATCTACTAGCAGACACCACATCATCCGGAGGGTAAGTTGGTTCCCAGAGTTTTTGAAAGCGTACTAAAATTTCTCAAGGATGCGCTCGGATGAACTCATTGCAAGGGATCCTCGCGCAAAAGTTATCCTGGACCCTTCAGGTATCAACAAACTTCTTGAGCCGGCCTCTACTAAGCCAAGTCAAGGAGGCCCGCGCCGTGGCGGCGGGCGAGGCCGTAGTGGAAGAGGTGCCAGGGGGCAGGGAGGTCCTGTTCGCTCACTCTCAGACAGAATGGTTCTCGATTGATCTACATAGTTTCTTTTTCGTGTTAACTTCATGCTTAGGTCACGGACAATTTCACCAGCTGCTAGCTTGTCTACTTAATTCATTCACAAAAAGCATCACTTATGCAAATGTATGGTTTAGGTTATGACGAGATGGACATGAATCATACACGAGGCCTCGACTAGCAGTACCAACTCGGAGTGAGGTCATTGGCTTCACCGTGCCAAATCCACTGCTTCAATGCGTTGAATAACCGCGGCAATATTGGGCTGGAATGCCTCTTCTCCCAACAATTTAGCGATTCCAGCCTTTTGGAAGAGCTTCATGGGCTGATCGCGAAGATGTGCAATGTAGAGGGTGACTCCACGAGTCTGAGGAGAAGGCGGTCAGCGACATAAATTAAACTGCAAAGGAGAGTCCTACCTTGTACGTTTGTAGAAGCTCCAAAAAGATTTGGGTTGCGCTATCACGGCGTCATTAGAGATGATTTGCCTGCGAAGCGGGGACAACTCACGATGCATCACAGCTTTCTACATCAGACATATGGAAGACTAGCACAGTAGCCTGTTGTCGTCGCGGTGCGTCTCCAGGATGGTGCACAGACATTCCGTATAGTTCCAATCGTCGGAGGCGTTCTATATCACGAAAATGTTAGTTGAATGATAAAGTAGACTTTTAACAGGACGCACCCTTGAGTTGTGAAGTATTCGCTGGAAATTTAGTAACGTCAGAGTTTGTTCAAACAAGCCAAAGAATGTCTCACCGAAATCTAGACTTTCTCTGATTCGGATAATCAGCACACCGGGGACGGTTTCTTCAGCATCAGGGTTTTCCTGTATAGGCTTCCATTTGTCTGTCCCAGGTACACGACCCTATATCAAACTAGAGTTAGCTAGTCCACCAACGATTCTGTCCAAATATGTGACATACCAGTATAGACATGCGAGCCCTCGAGGAACGATGGACGACCAAAAGCAGGGATATCGTGACTGAAACAGCCACTCCAACCTCAACGCTCCACAAAGTGGTCAAGAGGAAGGTTAGGGTCATCAGACCAAGGTCTCGCCATGAACCAAGACTAAGGGTCACGTTAGGCACATGGTGGTGAAGTGGAGCATATTGGCTTACCTCCAGAAGAAATGAATGTCCTCTGGAGCCTCCTGGACGAGACCAACGACGACCAAGCATATACTAATCCCAAATAAGTTATTATGAATGGCCCAGCCCAGGTGAAACTTACATTGCGGCCAAGACACATTTTGGAAGGAAATGGAGAGCCGGAAGGAGGAAGAAGATGGCAAGCATGACGATCGAGGAACAGACTAGGGACGCCATTTGCGAGCGGCCACCAAGTTCTGCGTTGAGTTTCGATCTATATTTAATTTGAGTAAGAGGGTAACATCAATTCATATGGACGCACCTTGTGATAGCACCAAATGCTGGAAGAGTGCCAGGGATGAAGGATGCTCCAAGATTTCCCGCTCCGAGTGCGACCAGCTCTCGGTTCAAGCTGATAGAGTAGCCAAACCGCCCACTGTTTTGCTTCGCAGAGACGAGAGAGTCTAGGAAACCGATGACAGAGAGAAGACTGAGATGGTTCAGCAGAAGTATAACAAAACGAAGAATAGCTTACATAGCAGTTGGTGTGGTCACTTTGAACCATGACAAGTTCATATCGGTTAATGGAAACTGGAAGTAGGAATCGTCTTTTGAAAGAGCGACATCCCCAAGGATCGAAATGCCATGCTTATCCCATCTATAAGCACTCGAGAGGAGTGTTGAAACCACCACTGTAAGAAATATTTCCGGAATAAAGTATACCCAATGATGTTTGGCAGTAAAATGTCGCTTCACCGTCCGCATGAAAATAAGGAGGAAGAGTGTCGTAAAGGAGAGAATGGCAGTGGGCTTATTGATCGAGGAGATATTATCGATAATAAAGGCGACTTTGTCAGGCGTTGTGGTGGGGTTGACTATGCGTTCTAATCCCGCGAGTCCGAGCATTGGGATGATTTGTTCACTGAGGAATAAAGTTAGAATACTAGAAAGAAGGAAAATGAACGGTAACAGACACGGTGATTACCACTGCGACGGCCGTTACGAATCCTCGGAGAAGAGCGCGGCTGAGTATAACGTCGATAAAGCCAAGGCGGACGAATCCTAGGAGGAATGTGAAAAGGCCGACTTGAAAGGTCATTATCGTCGAGATGGCTATCGCCACTAGGTGTGCGTCCTCTGGAGGTCCATGTGGATCCGAGTGTATCAAAGTCGTGACGGTTTGGCCCACAATCAGAGAAAGAGACGCTTCTGGCCCAACGTTGAGTTGTTTTGATGAGCCCAAGATTGCATATATGAAACCTGGGACGGCTGCTGCAAACTGTGGATGGCAGAATACGGTTGGCCGCGTGACGCCGCTCAAAGGCACGACTTACCAGGCCGGTTAATGGCGGTAACTTGGCGAGAGAGGTAGCATAACTGATAGATTGAGGAATTAGGATTGAAGCGACTGTAACTCCTGCTACAAAATCACCCAAGCTATAAATGGAGTTTAGTGTGCTAACAGGCCATTAGGAAGACACGACACGCAACAGTCTGTCCTCATATGTCAGATATAGATTCACATATGAGTGAGAACGTACAAAGAGACGGAATAATTAGGTATCCAAGCCGTTCCGGGTACATAATAAGACGTCCTCGAGCGCACTTTTTTCCAACGTGCTTGACGTCGGATCTGCAGATCATCCGGCTCTGTGTCTACAACATATTCCGGTCAAAAATAATATTCCCATTTGTGATATGTGGCATTTAGAATCACCAGAGGGAGCACCACTTGGGAGAGGTTGTGTTTCGACCCAGTCGTCGTCTGGATGAGCAGTGTCGACACGTAAATATTCCTCTTCGTTTGATGGGATTCCCGACAAGTCCTTGATAGACGCTGCACGGGACGTGTTGGCGCTAAACATCGGGGTTTCCCCAGGGTGCAAGGCCATGAGTGATAGTAGTAGGAGTCTGAGTGAGGCTGGAAATTGCCACTTTGGGACAATCCTTCGTGATTTGACGTGCTTCTGATTTGATTTTGTAATTCGTTTTTGTATTCCAGGACGCTTCAATCTCCCTGCAGTGTGGCTCATTCAGCAAAGGGCATTGTGCACCTCCGCACGTTGCTTGGACCCTACCTCATTTCTTTCGCCTCGTTCTTTAACCGCCGATATGAGCAGTTCGAGCTCATCTAGACCCACTCAGACCGATAATTCATCATCAAATGCTTCAGGTAGTGATCCGAAGCAGCCACCCACATCCACGCAGGCTCAGCCAGACTCTAAACAGGCAGTAAGTGTCTCTCAAACAGTTTTTCTTTCGCTAGAATCTCTCTACCCTTTGTCCGTCGAGACCAATGGTCTCTGAATACCGCTCGGTGTCGTCTGCTGCAAAGCGTCATCAACGCTAGCTTCGTAGACGATACGATAAGCAGCTCATGATTCTAAAAACGACTTTTCATTCCCTTACGAGTCATAGCTGGCCTCTTGACGTTGGCTGACAGACTCATTCCACTTCCAGCAGCAGCAGCAGCCAGGACCTGGAGCCCATGTCAATTTCCCGTCTGTATTGCACATTGGCCGCCATTTAGATGGAGATACAGACGAGATCAATGTCATTGTCTGCATGCAGCGGTCTCGGCGACGCTACGCTGGAGAGCTACCGCGCTGCTATACTCTAGGATGGCGGCATATCAACAACTTTGAGGTCCCACCGATGGGCAAATCTTCCGTCATGCCTCCCAAACTAGGCCAGCAGCGCGAGGTGCCTGGGTTCTGGAAGGAGCGCATCGTCGGTAGGCATGATGTATCGACATGGGAAGGCGTCGAAATGGATGAAGACGCGGACCCTATGGAGAGACCGTTGAATGTCGTCGAGAAACTGGACGAGTGGACAGAAGGCAATTATCTATCAGTTGGCAGGGGATCTTCATCGGCGCACGAAAAGATACTGGTAAGACTCTATTTGCTCTTTGATGACATATATCCTGATATTAAACCTAGGCTATGAACGTCCCTCTGCATGCGTACGACGTTCATCGAAGGTTCAGAGAAGAGTTGTGGACGGCGGAGAAAGTCGCAGAGAATATGGCGAAGCACCATGCCCAGCTACAAAAACAGCGTATGAAAATGGAAGAAATGAACAAACAATCCGAAAAGCAGGTTGAGAAGGTCCCAGGAACCCTTCGATCAGCCGCTGCTGGCTCAGAACTGAACTCGGCCAAGTCTTCAGTCTCAGCGAGCGCGGATGCCTCTCCCAAAGAACAAACCAGTGTCTCGTCTTTACCATCTACATCCTCAACGTCGACGGTGAAAACAAAGGCACTTCCTCCTCATGACAAGGACTCGAGTTCGTCTTCCCAATCGTCATCGCCTCCACCACCAGCACCGGCAGCGACACCAGCCCCAATAGACCGACGATTTGCTCCAGAAAAAATCGCTCGTTTACCGTGGTATCGCAAGCTATACAACTACACACCGCCACCAACGGGCTGGACAGCTGACGAGGACTATGGTCATCGCTCCTATATCATTCCACACCCAATACGTGCTGCAAAGGACAATCTGATGCGGAGCTGGGCGACTGTCCTGACACCTACATGGAAAGTGACCAAAGCTCTTGTCACATCCTTTACGTCTGGTTCACAAATACGGGTTTGGAACGAGGCATGGAAGTATTCTTGGGAGGGTGGGCAGATGAAACTCGTCAACCAAGCGAGGGAGAGCTGGAAGAAGAGAATGCTCGAGGAGGAAGAAAGACAAGAGAAGGAGAAAGCGGAACGTGGGGAACGCTCCCCACCGTCTTCGTGACGATCGATCTCCGAGCTCTAAGTTATTGGAACGGGTATCGTAGACCTGATTATTTGTTTCCCTTTTTTTGTAGTCACAGTGCATCCACCCCAATAGATCGAGCTACCATACCCCTCAACCCATCATACAAGAAATAATTCCGATGTTCAAAAGGAGTGGTGCTTAAGGTATAATATACATAATCGTTTAAATCTTCCCCGAGAGAGATGGGCGTGACACGATACGGTCCGCGTCATACCTTTTGCTCCTGAGGTTTATCGTTCCATTCTTTGAGAGCCTCGTCAAACTTGGTGCACACAGTATCAGCAGTAGAGGTCTTTCCAAAGGCTTCGACGAAACTGCCAGTTGGGTCCATAAGGTAGAAGAATATCGAGTGATCTACCAAGTAATCATCCCCTATTCCGAGTTCAGTGACAGTAAGAGGAACTTTTGAAAGTGTTGGTTACCTGGCTTTGCGTCCGGGGGAGTTGAAAAGTACACTCGATACGATTTGCACGCCGCCTTTACTTGCTCGTACGTCCCAGTGAGGCCTACCATTCGAGGATGGAAATCTGTTGGCAGGTTGAGATTTGGAAGGAGAGAGCATAGATCTAATAACCTACCCGCTAGGTATTTTTCGAGTTGATCAGAAGTGTCTCGCGCTGGATCACAGCTTATAAAGATGGGTTGTATCTGAACCCCGTGCTGTTTTTCTGTGATTCAGGTCAGTCATTTTCACCTTCAATATATGAGGGCCGCACCTATTCGATTCACCACCTCCGACATTTTATCTAGTTCCTCGGGACAGACGTCCGGGCAGTTCGTGAAGCCAAAATAGACAAGATTCCAGTGTCCTCGTAGGTTATCTTGTGTGAATGGCTTCTTTGCTTTGGCGTCTACCAGATCAAACGGCCCTCCAACAAATGCCTTGCCGTATTTGAGTTGCTGAAGCTCTTTGCCTACAAAGACGTTAGAGGAGGGTTGAGAATAGGAATTAGAGCAAGTACGGACGCTTCTTTTCTTGCACTTCGGCCTTTGTATGTTCAAAGTAGAAATATAGGCCTATGCCTGTAACAATAAATACGCCGGCAGCGCGCCAGTCGAATACCTTTCGAGATGAGATGCAGGTATATAGTAGATAGATACACGACTTACACCGACTGCAGCACGGTCCTTTGCTCTCTGAAGATTCTCCTCAGGCAGTGGTTTCTTTGATTCGGTCGCAAACGTTCTGGTCGACACCAAACTTAATCTCGTAGATTTTGAGGCTATACGGGGTACCGGTCGAGCAATTCGAGTTAGGGAGCGCGAAGCCATATACGATGAGTAAAGTGAGAGAGAAAAATAAACTGAATGCTTCGGGTCTTGACTTGTTATGCTTCCACTAAAATCGCGTCGACAATCCACCTCAACCACGGACGAAAGGCCGTTGAAAATTCTGAGAAAGACGACTTCGGTAGACGACGGGCTTCAGCGTCGTAGAAGCAGTTCTGGAGCCAGTCAGCTTGGTAGCTCTCAAGACGACCTCAAGCCGGTAGATACAGACACGCTTGAAACAGATTTAAACAGCGAAAATAAACCCCCTGGAGAACGTGTTTCACGCCCTACAAGACCTCTTCCAGTAAGGAAAGGACAAGGACCCACTATGCAGCAGAATATCGCCAATCCGTCAATGGTGCCCGTTCAGGCTACGGTCCCTAGAACTCCAGCTGCTAAAGCAAGCACAAGGAGACTCATCGTCGTCCTTGAGCAAGCCTGCCTCGAAGCATATCGTGTTTCTGGGCCCTCAGGGGCGGGCAGGCCAGGGAGACCCCCCACCACCAATAAAGAAGTCAAATACACACTATTAAACTGCGATGATCATCAAGGGATTCTTGCAAAAACAGGCAGGGACATTGCAGACGCTCGTCCGGATATCACTCATCAGGTAAAGCACGAATCCTCTATTGTGGATCGATGCATCTTGCTAACTATTGATCAAATACAGTGCCTCTTGACCCTACTGGATTCCCCTCTGAACAAAGCCGGCCTTCTTCAAGTGTATATCCACACTGCAAAAGGTGTTCTCATTGAGGTAAACCCGGGAGTCCGCATCCCGCGAACATTCAAGCGGTTTTCCGGCTTGATGGGTATGTAGTCAACCACTCCGATCGACGGTCAGCTGAGTGCTCGTTTGAACGCAGTTCAACTCTTGCATAAATTGTCCATCAGAGGCATCAACGGACCAGAGAAGCTTCTTCAGGTCATTAAAGCAAGTGTTACACCCGCTCCGGATGGTCCCTGATCTAACCTGAGCCTCGTGCCTAACAGAACCCAATCACAGACCACCTCCCACCGAATACAATCAAATTGAGTATGCTATACTTTCCTCATGTTCTGCATGCCACTCACACGCCAATAGCCCTATCAGCCGATGTTCCTACTGTTCGTCTGTCGGAGTATTTGCCTAAACTGCCAGAGACGCATTCCATAGCCGTCTTTGTCGGTGCTATGGCCAGAGGGTGATCGTCGCTATCCTATTCTGCATCGATCCGTGCTCATATTGCTTTACAGACGTGATGATTTTGCTGATGCAATTGTCGACGAAAAGATTTCCATCAGTAACTACACTTTATCCGCCTCGGTTGCGTGCGGCAAGGTATGTCTAGTGATCGTTTCGTGTCAGTCTTCTTATATTTCCCAGTTTTGTTGCGCATTGGAAGAACTCTGGGACGTGGTTTAACTCGTCCTTATTGTTACAAGTACCTACGGAAAGGATTCCTCTCCGATACCTATGGTACTAGCCTTTACAGCTTTAGCCTTTACGACTTGGACTTCTTATTATCCAGCGGCACCATCTCACACAGTAAATCGAAAATTCCTCCAACAAGGAAACCAAAAATTTCCCCCTTGAGACCCCACACCTTGCAACTACTTTTGGAATGTTTCCATCATCAGGTTTCGTAGCATCCGTATCGTCCAACCGATACGCTCTCATTCGTCCACTTTACGACCCCAAAGATCCAACTCTCATCATCCTCATCTCCTCACATGGCATCTTCATTTGTATGCCAGGGAAGTTGATCTTCCCCTCTTTTGTAATCCCATCCCTCCACCCGCCTTGTTACCCTTGTAGCAAATTAGAATCATCAACACCGAAAATAATAAAAAGGTTTCAACAGCCAAAGTTGTTTCGGAGAAGTGTATTGCTTGGATTGGTACTATGGTGGTTCGCGATAATAAAGATACACAGGACAAGATATAAAGCGGCAAGAGAAAAGCTGAGGACATCACCAAAAACGATGCCATAGAGACCGAGTAAACTCCCAAGAAAAATGTCCCACAGCTTATTGTCCGTAAAAAGAATACTTTGCTCAGACAACACACCCTCCCAAAAGTGACCGCAGAGAATCCCCCTCGTCGAGAGTCTCACCGCCGGATGAAGCACCACTAGACTGCGCTGTTGACTCCTGACCGCTAGCGGCAGTCGCCAATTGGCTGGCTGTGTTCTGCTGCACCCAATTCCACAACTCCCCTACGTCGAAATCAAGGTCGGAGGAGGCGCCTGCAAGGTCCTGTTCGCCATCACTGCTATCCCCTTGATTATGACCAGCGGTATTGTCCGACCAACCAAAATCGTCGATGCTGAAATCGGACGAGGATCCGAATTCGAGATTACTTGCGCTACCCCGCATATGCTCGAGGTTCAGGTCGTCGAGGTTGAAATTGAAGCCCATGCCATATGTACCTTCCGAGTCCGGCTCGGAGGGTGTTACTGTGCCAGTTCCGGGTTCAGTTGCAGTCTCAGTGAGTAAATCCCCGCCGTCCGACTTTGAGTCAAAGCCGATGTAACGAGCAAAGTATTTCGAGGGGCTTTCATTGATACTGGGCCCGTCTTCGTTCTCTCGGGATCGTCTCCTACTCTCTTCGTCGTCTGCCTCGTTTTCTTCCTCGCCGACTTCCGCTGGAGTCAGCGAGGTATCGGTGGTAATGGGAGAGGAAGGTGGTGGTGGAGAGGAAGGTGGAAGGTCAGCTGCCCAGCGAGGCTGAGGGGTACGAGCTCCTACGGGGGAAGGAGTTCTATTGGAATCCCGCCCAAGCATACGTATTGGGGATTCGTGCACTTGCGGCCGTACTGTGCCTCCAGTGGTTGCGCGTCGTTCACATGGACTGCTTGGTCTCATTCCATCCGTCATTCTCTCGTCGCCGTCGCCCCTTCTTCCCATTGGCTTGAAAGGTGATGGGTTGCGTGCAATTGCTGGTGTGCCGGCCTCTGAAAAAAGCGAGTCGTCTGCTCCATCTCCATGTCCACCAATGAACGGTGATGTGAGTGCGAATCCCGTAGACGAGTGGCCATCGGCGCGTGCCTTGGGTCGCGGGGTTTCTGGCTCAAGTGTTTGCTTCTTGCTAACGCTGGATTCTTCCTTCGGGCTATCGTCAAGACTGACGTTGTAAGCTCGCTGTGATGCAAACTTGATCCCAAGAATGTCTGAAGTTTTCGGGAATTCGAGAACTCCTTTACCCCTCACATGGTCGACCGGTGGACTTGGCTTCGTCACTCCCAACAAAGGCTGGCTAGTAGAGGCTATAGAGATGGAGCGCCCCGTCTTCTGGCGTTTCTTGTTAGGTCCATAGTCTTCATCGTCTAGTGCTCGTTTTCTTGTGACATGTGATCCACTGACGGACCGGGTCATGGATTTGCCAACAGGTTTGCCTCCGCTCGTCACCCTTGGTTTTACAGGCATAGCATTTGGTTTATTTCCAAGAATGACGCGCCCAGACTTTGTTTGTGATGATCCTGCCACGGATGAAGATGGCTGGGGCTTTGGCTGAATGCCAGGATACCGTTGTGATATTTCTGCGTGAGTAGAGGCTGGAGCTGCAGTCTGAGACGATGTGGCTTTTATTGTCGGTGGAGATGCTGGTATTTCAATTGCCTCCGCTGGGGTTGAGCCTTCCGTACTTTGACTCGCAGCCGGTGTAGCGGCGCCGGCGCCCAATCCGATTTCAGATGCTATCCGAGCCCCTGCTGCCGTTTTGAGCCAAGCTACCATGCAGTCCAGCAATTGTCCCTCTTCAGTGTCAGGAGCGGGAGGTTCAGTGCCCCCGTCTACGCTGTTCAACCGAGTAGCGAGAGATACAAAAATGTCTGCAGGTGTAGCAGAGGTGGCTCGTGATAGCTTTGGTGGAGCTTTCTTTGTTTTAGGAGGGGCACGGGTCAAGGGTTGTTGAGTGAACGGTTTGGGCATCGGTTTACGAACTGGCTCCACGCTGCTAGATCGCACCGTACTAACGGTCTCTTGCGATGATGTTGCGTAGGGCGTGGCCGCTGTGAGTTCGGGAGTAGGCGCGTCGCTCGAAGCGGGCGTTGAAGCAGATGGTGCGCTAGATTTGGAGCGAGCAGGAGCAGGGGCAGGTGGTGGTGGTGGTGGAACTCGCGGCTGGTTACCGAGCATAGAGGCTGCGGCAGCACGATAAAAGGAGGGATGTTGAAGGTAACCATACATCATTTGATGTTGTGGCCACGCTGCATATGGATTAACCATTGTATTTTGTGTCATGGTCTGATAACCCGAGTTTAGTTGTGCGAAAGCCTTGTAATATCGCGGTACCGACCGATTTCATTTGCAAAATGACTTCCAAAGCCTCGCCTCCTTGATCGTCTATTATCCTTCCTGTCACACTGACCGGACTCAGCGTTCGATCATCCTCCTGCAGAGCGTGTGACACGAGGCCCATCCCAGTCATAACGCCGCTGAACTTGCTGGCCACTCCATCATTGGTGGCAACCTTGCTTCCGGTCTGTTCCATTGGGTCTAAACAATAAATGGACCACTCTCGAGAGCGGTCATAAGCCAAATCAGGGCTTCAAATAGACTACGTCAATAAAAGTGGTGATGCGAATAACGTAAAGACGCTGTACCTAGCAGCCCAAACAGCCTTGACACACACTTTGAGAGGTGCAAACCCAAATTCGGTGTCTTCCAAGTCCTCCTCGGCGGGTTCATCGGTGGGCTCGTCGACATTGATCACGTCGCCTTTCGACTCTGCTCCCATTTGACTCCGCCTTGTCGGTGTTGACCGTGTTGGAGTCGATGCAGCAGAAGAGGTTCCTTTTCTGAGCTGTTTGGCCGTCTTTTGGCGTTGACGCCTTGTTGGTTCGGCCTTCTTGACCAGCCGGACTGCGATAGGAGTGTGTCTAGCAAGAAAAAACTGGTGTATATTGTCATTGAGGGTATATACGACTTTGACTGCGAGAAAAATCGCCAGGGTCAGCACGAAAATTGACGAGGAGCTATGGCTGGGGTCATACTCGGCATCGCTCTCAGTGAATTTGGGAATCGATTGACAACATTGGGCATTACGGACGCGTTATACGTCGTCATCTTCGCCCCAGTGCGAAACAGTCGGAGGTGGCGAAGTCCAAAGTGTGGTCGGAGTTTAAATCGAGTTGATTGGCGGAATCCAGAACAACTACATGAAGCTAGCAACCGATGCAACTAATGAAAAGAATCGTTTTACGACACGTAAATAAGGTCCAACTAAAGCTTCGCGCCAGCAGGTGCCTCCGTAACCGAGTCGGCAGGCGCATGCGTCTCATGATGAGCCACTGCGCCAGCCTTGGGAACGTGTTCATTCAGCCAAGTAGTAATGTCAGAGAGTAACTTGAATTTGAACTCGGGCTCGTTATGAAGCTCATGGAAGCCACCCTGGAAGCAGACGTCAGGACATTCGCGACGTCACCGGAGAAGACAATTACCGAAATGAGTTCAATCTTCTTGTCGGTTGCTTTAATACCGTCGTGGAATTGCTGCGTAGCTTGTGGAGATGTGACCTATTGTGGATATTAATAGACTATTACGAGGCTCCGAGAAGTGCTTTGACCTGATCATCCGTTCCATGAATTAGGAAGACCTGCATCCCTATGTGAGATAGCCTGTTGAAAGAACGAATGTACCCACTGGAATCGACTCTGGCCAGCTTTGGTAGTCATGTTCGGCCACTTGGACACCCTAAAGCAAGCTAAGCGATCAAACGATCCAATTTTATGGATTCTGCTCACGCTTCTCAGCATACTGTCGATGCCACGCAATGTCCCTTTTTGAATGACCAGCGGATCCGCCAAATACGCCTTTTGAATTTCTTCATCGTGACACAGAGCCTACTCGATCGTTTAGCTTTTTGAACGGCATATGCAGTATAAACTACCTTAGCCTCAACGGGTGCAGGTATCATCACCCAAGGAAGGACGGTTTGAGCGATATGGCCGAGTGTCAGCTTCATTGCAGCGGCTGGGTTACGTTGCCTGATGAGGGGTGATGTGGAAACAACACCACGCAGATACTGCTTTACTTTCAAGTCGTCCTTTCCAATGCAGGTGTATTGCAGGACAATGGAACCGCCCTAAAGGACCAGGTTAGCCGTTTTGTCAAAACCAAGGGCGAGGTAATAGAATATGTACCATGGAATGTCCATAGAGATAAAGGTTGTCCGTCTTGAACCTTTCTCTTGCGAGGTGAAGCATGCATTGAACATCATCAAGCAACTCGGGCCGAGTGTTCTTGCCGTATGAGCTCCCCGTAGATCTACTCTTGACGTTGAGAGCAGACTGGCCGAACCTACGAAAGAGTCCGGTCAGCGTTTACCGACGAGTAAGCACGTGACAGTGGCAGCGCCCCATGGCACGAGATCCTATAGTGAATCCGGATGCCGTATACGAGAGATTACTCACCCCCGCTGGTCGTAAAATAAAACCGCAAAGCCCTTATCACACAACGACTCGCGAACCAGGTCATACCTGCATAAGTTTGAATATAAGTAAGTTTCGGACCGGGCGCGCGCGCTCGGGTGTCCGCAAACCTGGCCAAATGTTCGATGAATCCATGGACAAAAACCACGGCTCCTTTAACATGAGAAGGTGCTTGAAGACGCGCAAAAAGCTTTATGCCGCCTGATCCAGTGACCCATTCGTCCGTGTAGGGTACCGGCGTCGAATCTGACATGTTGCTGCAGCGCCCGTTCGCGGGAGTCAGTATCCGTTTCAAAATTTGTTCTAGACGCACATACGCTATGAATATTGACCTAAAGGCTTTGTTCTGAAAAGTTCGTGGCTGGCAAGGGATGGAAGAAGGTTCCAAACTTGAATTCAGCGGCCCTTTTCTTGCTCCGATCCCTTTGGAAGCCCGACCAACCAGGGATTCATCGGCACCATTGCATTTCAATCTTATTAGTAATGATAACTTCCTGCTCTTTGAATATTGAACGACATCGTGATGCTGGCTTGTTGCCTCGAATCGCGAATCCTATAAATAGTCCATTTCCATTAGTCTCGTTTTACACTCGACTCCAGAGAAGAGAATGATGTACAAGGAGTTGGGGAGTAAGTTCTCGTCATTGCAAGAATGCACGGTGGCGTCACAGGTCCGATAATGAGAGGAACGAGCGGGAATACCGCGCCCAGCTAGCTTATAACCTGAAGCTCATCGAAATCTTAATGATGCGTTTGGTTTGGTGATGCTGAGACATAAATGCTGCAAGCGACAGGAGACAATCTTCTTTCCAGGCTTTGCCCTTTCCATAGTCTATACGTGCTCGAACCCAGAACGATTGCGCATATTCATACAGTACAAGGTTACACGACGATTGACGAGAATTAGCTATATCTATTCCTTCCATTATTACATACGTTGCACGAGACGAAAGTCCTACAATTAATCGAGATCAAGTACCATAAAATAAGTAAGCGCGTTAACGTTCATTGTTACTCAGGATGAAATAATAACGTCGATGCTCGTCGATCGGGTGCCCGGCTGGAGTTGCGACTGCCAATCTGTCTACTGACAGAAGGACCTCTACTGACAGGCGGACCTCTCGAGCCAGACGCATTCTGACGCCTTCTGGACTCTGGGGGAACTAAAGGGCTGTGAGTTGAGGGTTGTGTGTCTGCTGGGGTGCCAGTGACAGATTGGTACGTCGGTGGCAGCTCTCCACCTTCGTCCTCGAAACCGGCCATCAAATTGGCAAACCTTTGAGAAGCTTGCATCCTCGAGTCTCTGAGAGGGTCACCGATTGGCTCGATGGGTGAACTGGGAACTGATCCGCGTGGGCTATCTCCATGTGGCGTGTGTGGTCGTGAGGAAGTGGCTGGTGCTACGACCGTAGAGGCGGGAAGGTGACCATTACTCGATTCACGGCTGGGTGTTACCATGTGAGCCTCGTCGTCTCCTTCGCATGGATCAGTTGTTGGTGGTACATCTAAGCTTTCATAGGGCGGCAAGCTGGCCCAGTCGGGTCTACAATATTTCTAACGTGGATATGAGCGGTGATATACAGGTATGATCAATGTACAAACCGATAATATATTGATAGGTGTTTCGATGATAATATCAAACTGTTTTCTTTTGCCGGTTTTAGGGTCTATAGAGTCGTCATCGCCGCGTTCAACCCGTAAGATGATCTTGAGGGCATGCTTGATAGAAACAAAGGACAGTTTGTGTTGCTTGTGTGTGGTATGGAGATAAGTCAGAGGGAGTCTGAGCATCCCATGTAGATGCCATGGGCCAGTGGGGTTGAGTAGATGGGCAAGAGCTTCCGTCTTCCTCTCCTCGGCAGTTTGCTCGATCGAGTCTGTGGTAGGAGGGTCGGCGTACGGGAGAAGCACGGCTTCTGACGAGTGTGATGACTCTCTGGATAAAATGGGCAACAGTGCTGGTGCCGCCCGTGCGACATCTTTCCGAGTGGAGAGCGATTGCGGGTGACGAATTGATACGAGTTGGAAGCGCCTCACATTTTCCGAGCGGGTAAGATGGTGAGAGTGGACGACGTAATCGATTTTCTCTACAGATGTGTCAGAGTGCCATGGGGAACCGTTTACCTTGTTACTCACCCTCTAGGATGAAAGATAAACGATGTAATTTGAATTTAGAGAGGGGTAGTAGTTGTACATGCCACGGAATCTTAAAAAGATATCAATTCAAGTGTACAAGAAAAGGTTTGTTGCTCACATCAGCGCCTTGCGGGAAATTGCGACCACTTATTGAGATTAGATAGCGTAGCTCCATGTCCCATTGGCGTTCAATCACAACGGAGTCACCTTCTTCAGTATCTTCCTCTGCTGGCGCAGATACCAACTCAACCGCGGTGGAGGTTGATATTTTTTGTGTGAATGCACCTGGACGATGAACGTTTGCTTTGAGCTTGTACTGGACTGAGCCCCAGTCTGCATCAATTGTCGAGGGCAGGTCTGAAGGCAACGTGAAAGATATTGGATAGTTATAAACCCCTTGGCGAGTTTTAGTGGGGTCAATGTGCTTCATCCCCGAAATGACTTACCTGGTTTAAGCTCCTTCCAGCAGGAATCGTCGTCCACTATTTTATCATCTTCGTCCAAGTCTAAGCCGAAAACTTCTCCGATGCGAGCAATGGTTCCTTTATCCTTCCTTCCGCGACTCCTACCACGTTCGTCTCGTTCGTCGCTTTCATCCGACTCCCGGCGTTCCAAGGGTGGAGGAAGTGAAACGCCTTCGTTTTCGATGTTGTGGCGACTGGGGTGTCCTTGAACCATACCTCTCACGTCATGCAGCATGCCGCTTAGGCTTAGTCGGGAAGATCGTCGGCGAGTACGTTTGGCATCTGTGCCAGAATCCGCGGTATCTGGCCTGCTTGGAGTGACCAAAGATGAATATACTGGTGGAGTATCCGGGGTCGCTGCTTGTTATCTTAGAAAATGGTGCACGTGCGAGGCGCGAATCTATTGCGACATACCGGCAGGACTTGGCGCCAGAGAACCAGGGACATATAGCGCCGGATCAGATGATGTTTGTATAGCATTTGTGTTGAGTTCTAGGCGTGGCTGGAGAGGAGGTCTCTCAACGTTTGACGGCCCAGACTGCACCGTCTCAGCTGGTCCGTTCACAGCGGCGAAAGGCTGACGATGAAGAGTCTGTGGGTCAACACTCTCGCGTCTCAATCGCCTTCCTCTAGCCGCATTGTCAATTGCGGTTAAGTTGCCGATGCCGTTACTAGCTTCTGCACGGTGATCGGCCATGTACAAGCCAGGACCTACAGTCCTCGAGCGCTTCTGTTGGTCCGCTTGGAAAAGGATAATTTTCGAGGAGATGAATGTATTCTCTTCATGGACCTCCATCCGCCTTGTAGCAATGCCTCCCCCCACTGGATACCATCGTCATGAGAGTGCATTAGGGTAGATTCTGGGATATGCTCACCATCTGGCCAGTCAGTTTTTGTAGTACCCTCAAAAGTAACGTCTATGCTGTTAACACGAGTGGGTTTTACCAATTTCAAGGTGAGAATGGCTCTCAGCAGCGCTGGCGGCGCTTCGACTGTTTGCGCACGTCTTCGGCGAGACGACGAATCTGTTCCAGCTCGTAAAAAGATTACAGGTTCAGTGAGTCGAAGTGTAGCAGAGTTCTTGTTCATCGGTCAGGCGGGAGAAGAGTACGAGTCCAAGGATGAGGGGCCGCAAACTGTGGCAATTGATCGGATCGGAGTGACCGGAGGTCCACTCTGGTTTCGTCCGCCTAATAATTCCAAATTTATTTGCAAAATCACAAGTTGTACTTAAAACCGAGGAAGACCGAGTCTGTACAGTCGCATGTTTAATGTTTACCGAGGACAGTAACCCCGTTTAGCTAAGCCGTAAATAATTACGGCGTTCATCTTTCTTCCAAAAGAAAAGCGCTCGACTTCGGCATCCCGGGTTCAGTTCTTCCGGCTAAACTTACTGGCAGCCATAATGGCGGAAATTTCCAACAAATTCATATCTGCAGAGAGCATAGCAAAGCATTCAACGAGAGAGAGTTGTTGGATTATTGTTCATGGTCAGCAGAACACAGCTTGTATGTGCAACATTGACTTGCTTCGATAGGAAACGTCTACGACGTCACCGATTTCCTGGACGGTAAGTCTGAGCTTATAGACTTTATTCTTGACAACTCAAGCGCATTATAGATCATCCAGGTGTGGTATTTATGTCTGCAAGCCTATAAGCAGTCTAACACCTCCAACCAATTAGGGGGGCCGAATATCATTCTCAAATATGCTGGAAAGGACGCGACGTAAGTTTGATTCTATATTTATCTCACTACATTTCTGACTTGCTTGCAGCGAGGAATATGATCCCATTCATCCACCAGATGCCATAACCACTCATCTACCCCGGGATAAACAGTAGGCTCGCTTCAGCTCTGCCCAGTGTCTTGAGCTTATTTATTTACAGTCTAGGGAAAGTTTCCCCTGGAACCGTTGCCAAAGTAGCCAAAACTGTCTCTCCAGAGGAGGCTGCTCGACTGGAACGTATAAAGAATAAGCCGCCATTAGATGAGATATTAAACTTGCATGATTTCGAAACTATTGCCAAGGAGGTCATGGCTCCAAAGGCATGGGCGTATTATTCTTCTGCTGCCGATGATGAAATCACGCACCGAGAGAACCATACTGCCTATCATCGGTACGTCTCAAAAGGATATGTGAGGATACACTTACACCTGTTTTAGGGTCTGGTTTCGTCCTAGGGTTATGCGAGATGTTTCAAAGGTCGATTTCTCCACCAAAATTCTCGGTCAGAAGTCGTCGATGCCGTTGTACATTGTAAGAGGACCCCATGGTCGAATTGACCTTGATGGTTGACCTCAATTCAGACTGCAACTGCTCTCGGCAAACTGGGCCATCCGGACGGAGAGGTCAATCTTACCAGGGCCGCTGGAAAGTACGGGGTCATACAAATGGTCAGCAGACACACGGGCCAGGTTTCCCATCTTTTAACATGCTGGAACAGATTCCTACTCTCGCATCTTGCTCCTTCGATGAAATAATGGATGCCGCCAATCCTGGTCAAGTTCAATTCATGCAACTTTACGTGAATAACAACAAGGAGATTACAAAACGCATTGTGCAGCATGCGGAGAAACGGGGAATCAAGGGGTTGTTCATTACCGTTGATGCACCCCAGCTGGGTCGTCGGGAAAAGGTGTGCTTATGGATTTATACGCAAAATGTAAATCGGCGACTCACGTGCTCGTGGCAGGACATGAGAATGAAATTCGAGGACAACGCACAGGTTCAAATAGGAGATTCCAATGTCGACCGCTCTCAAGGGGCGGCACGGGCAATCAGTGTACGTCGTTGGTTCGTCCTGGGTCAGTGGCTCATAGTAACAGTCATTTATCGATCCATCCCTATCTTGGAAAGATCTGCCTTGGTTCAAGAGCATTACAAAAAGTGGGCCCGCTTTGAACTTTGTGATTTTGTACGCTCCTGACTGTACCTCCAGTGCCCATAATTCTAAAGGGGGTTCAATGCTGGGAGGATGCACTGCTGGCTCTAGAGTCAGGCTGCCAGGGTATAGTGTTATCTAATCATGGAGGCCGCCAGCTTTCGCACTCTAGAAGCAGTAAGTCGTTGGCCCAAGTAATCTCGTACCCCAGGCACCAATGCCCCGCCACCCTGCGCCAAATCCTGCTATATGTTGAGTCGCTAAACCTTTTATACAGGTATCGAAGTTCTCGTGGAGGTGGTTTCCAAGTTCAAAGAGAAGAACTTGTGGCCTTGTCAAAACTTTGAAATTTATGTAGATGGTGGAGTTAGAAGGGCAACTGACGTACTCAAAGCGATTGCTCTAGGGGCCACAGCCGGTAAGATATCCCCATTTCAAGATCCACGTGGCCTTAGATTTCATAGTCGGCGTCGGGCGGGCGTTCCTCTACGCTTACTCCTCCTATGGCCAGGAGGGCATCGACAAGGCGCTCCAAATTCTTCATGTAAGCGAATTCGCTGTCATTTGGGGCACTCTACTCACAGGATATTGCAGGATGAAATGGAAATGAACATGCGTCTGCTGGGTGCAAGAACCATTTCCGAAGTGGTACCAGAGATGGTGGATGCAACCTCACTAACTTCTCACGCCTGTCCACCACCAGATCAATTGTATATGTCCACTTGTAAGTGGCGTCCTATCCCCCATCTTCAAACTCGAGAATAACACTCGTCCAGCTGACCCACTCCAACGAGCGGCTCTTAAGACCGTGGCAATCAAGGCGAAACTATGAAACACATATTTTCGTGTTTATCGTATAGCTTGTATAGATAGTAACAAAAAACAAGGTTTTAAGCGTTCGGGTGGCGAGTGGAGAGGTCTCTTTCTTGCTCTCGACAGCCTCATGAGCCAGTGCTGGCGACGAGCAGAAACGATTTGAATTTTCCATTATTGGTGATGTCAAATCAGAAGAAGCAGTTGTATCATTTGTCACGAACCCCAGTACGAACCCGATCTCACCAGACACCGGCACAACGCTCTATTCTTTATCACACAAACGCAGCCAAATCCTCTTCTATAACCGTTCCTGCCTCTCCCTTTACATTTTCAATCGACCCTGCGGCGAAGCTGTCGGCCATGCCGCCAAAAGCTGCACCAACGCTCTCTCACGATACCACCAAAAAGAAAGTATCGAGGACCTACAAGGGAAAGGAATCGAAGAATGCAGTTCAATTTGCAGCTAATCGGACATTGATGGCCGTCGCCTCCTCTGCTAGAACTAGTACGAAACGCGCTCTATCACCAGCAATGAGTATCGATACAGATGATGTACCTCCTAAGCGTTTCAAATTGGATGTGAGTGGCTTTGAACACGTCCCCTTGAATTTCTGCTCAATATTCGTCGATTCGACTAGGTCAATATTGGGCCCCAACCCATATCTGAGATTGATACAACATCTGCAGATGAATCAGTTGTGAGCAACTCTTATGAGCGCTCGTCTCGTTTACTTAGGCGCGTGTAGCCACCGTCCAGTACAGATGTATCAATGTCGGGAGTAGAATCGGTGTTGGTAAGTGAAATACGAAACCACGCAGCAGTTTCTTATCATGTTATTTCCATAGTCCGATGTGCAAACCGTATCGGCTGAGTCCACAAGCAGGCGGACGAGTGGATCAGGCGAAGATGGCTCTGCTCCTGCTGAAACAACGGAGCTGCCGTCAGCAGTACCAGCAGATATCCCAACAGGCAGGATAACACCAGTCAATCCTATATCGCAAACCCCCACAAACGCCGCTCGCATAGAGATATCGAAGACTCCCAAAGCACCCTGGCTTACTGGCATGATAGCTCATACGCCCAGGATATCGCCGATCAAAAAATCCACGACACGTCCCTTGCCTCATCTAGTGCGTACTCCCGCCCGAACTCCTGGCCAGCCCAAGTTCCCAATTGGGCATCGTGACTTGTTCCCCTCTATCGCCTCTACATCAAAACCTGTATCCAATATTTCATCAAAGCCCTTCGCTGCAGAAATAGACCAGACTACAAACACGGCAACTGAGTCTACAGCAACTTCGAGCCAGATACCCAAGCCCATCGCGACCCCAAAGAAGCCCACTGTATCCGCACTTACCTCAAAGCCCTTACCGCATAATAGGAATGTATCCGCAGCCTTTGCGTTGCCTGTATCACTTTCACCCACCAAAACCCCCGCGAAGCCGTATCTCCCATCTCTATCAAAGCCTAAACCAACCGCAAAGCCTTCGATACTCAATCGAGCAGCCAGCGTCTCTGGTCTCCCCCAAGACGCTTCTACAAGTTCGCAGCCCTCTGCTCCGAAATCTAATCTCTCGAGTACTCTTGCAGCACTGATGAATCGAACAACCGTCGATCCCCATGCTGCTACACAAGCGCAGCTAAGTACTCTAAACCAGGCACTGGAAGAGCTAGATGCACCGCGTCCCTCATCTTCGATACCCCAACGGCCGCCTATGGCAAGGCCATCAACCAGCCTCGGATTCTTGGACCCTAAGAAACGAGGAGTGAAGGCAATGGTACTAGGACAGCAAAGGGCGCTGGTTAGGCCTGGACTAACGAGTGGCCAAGCTGCACGACCAGGCACTTCACTTGGGTTTAATTCCCTCAAGAAACCATCTAGCCTGGCTTCTGAAGGACAGCCGCCTGTCTCAAACTTGAATCAAATCGGCAATGCGACAAACGCCGGTGCACGGAGAGCGTCAACTGCCTCACTCGCGCTTTCACAATCCTTACCCGTAGCCCCTAAGCCTGGTACAAAACCCCCTGTCCCGGTTTACACAACCGCATCAGGCAGGCGGGTGGTATCTGCCGCCGCTCGAGCTGCCCGAAATCCCGTGCTAGACACCAAAGAGCAGTCTTCGGACGATGTTTCTATGGCCGAACCGTCAGGATCTTCGGGAGGCCCCAGCAGCACTCCAACCGCTTCACAGTCATCCAACACGGCTAGCTCAGCGCCACTGGACATTCTCAAAGAATGCGTTATTTTTGTGGATGTTAAGACTGAGGATGGGGAAGATGCTGGTTCGCTGTTCGTGGACATGTTGAGGGGTTTGGGAGCAAAGGTAAGCCTAAAAGAGTGCTCCCTAAAGTGTACTAATTTTAGAATCCAGATCTTAAGCAAACCAGGCAGCTCGTTGACACATATTGTGTACAAGTCTGGGCTACCGTCTACCCTCACACGTTACAGGGCTCTTGCGGAACCAAAGCCGGTTGTAGTCGGCATTGGATGGGTCGTAGAATGCGTTGAAAAGCGTGCAAACGTAGATTCGACGCGGTACATTATCAATCTAGAGGAGGAAGCTGGGAGCGTTTTGGAAGGTTTAAAGCCATCAACGACGAAATCAGCTACTTCCAAGGCAGCTCCCGTGGCAAGCAAGGTGAGTTTAGACCGTTACTGAGGCCATTTCCTAACCCAACTCGGCAGTCATCCGGGAAATCAGTACAGACAAAATTGCAGTTCCAAGTAGTGCCAAAGGGGACTTAGGAAGGTCTGAATCATGAATCGTACGAAACTAATGCATTAGGGGCCAACTATGGGTATTTATTTGTATCAATGCTTGCCTTTTGAACCATCTTGTTCATGATTTCTCATTATGCACATTTCGATTGTTCGTTCAATCTGTCCCGGATCATGCCACTGAAATTGGTCGTTCAAACGATCACAGCGGCCGGAAGGCGGCTGCACGGTCGGGAGGGTGGCTGCGGGCCTAGAGCCGGTCCACGCTTAGTCAGCTTTGCCTCGAACTGGCTCTGGTAGATTGCGAAAAAGTTCACGCCCCCAGGCAATAATTGAGAATGGTCTTAGGTTCATGTCTAGATTGTAGCACTGCTCTAGCTTGACGAAGAGGCCCATGGTATAAAAAGCTGGTAGCGCCGCCGTACTCTTACTGGCAACATACTCGCATCCAAACGAACATCAAATACCTTTCAAACGGTACTAAGCACCTAATGCTTCCTCCACGCCGTCCCATTGCATCGCAAAGAATGATGCAAATGCAATTACGCAAGGTGGCCACCATCCCCCCAGTGAGTTGTTCGATAGTCGTACGCTCGCTCAGCATTGATCTCTATCTACCAGGGAAATCACATGCCAAAACCTCCCGTCGAAGTGTACCCTCTGTTCGCAATAGTGGCAGTCCCACTTGCCTTTGCGACATATATTATGTATGAGAAATGTGAGCCTGGCTTCCCTCTCTCGTCGATACAAAGAATCTAATGGCTTGGTTCTAGTGGTCAATGATACTGGGGTAAGCAACCATGCCGATCCCCATCACTCCCTTCACGAACATTGGAGTCCTGACTATTGGTCGTTGTAAATCATTTTGCCCCATTCTTTGGTTCCCCGGTTATTGTTCCTTAACCCCGGTTGGGGTTTTGGTTTCGGGGTTGCTTTGTTTACTCACCTTTGGCCCCCAAATTATTGGCTCTTTTACGGACCACCGGTTCCTTTATGTTGTATTGACATTGTATAAGCATGTAGAACTCCTATTTATTGAAAGAGATGGTCTGATATAGCCTCGGAAAAGCAACCTGACTCAGTCAAGTGTCATTTTCAAGGTTCAGCCTCGTAACATCTAGTCCCGAATCCCCGAACGGTGCTATTCCGTCGTCAATCCAGCAATAGCCTACAATAACGTCGTCTGTGGCATCATCATCGCGCTAAACCAAATAAGTGCGAGTTCCTCGTTACAATCCCACTCTCACCTCAAACAATATGCCAGTGGATGAGATACGGACCATTAGAGGTTCTCCGTTTGCGTCTACCCTTCCTTCTGTCACTTCGAACTCGACCACATAGAATGGAAGGCGAGTTTCAATGTCAACAAGAAAGGGTGAGTCCTCATGTGTAATTACCCAAGGATCAACGACAAGCTGTCCTCGTTCTGATCCAGTTTGTTGTATTTGTTTCACAGTATTTGGGTTGAAGTCATAGAGGTGAAAGACTTGCGACTCAGTCGAAGGGTCAAAGGCGATGGAGGCCGCTCGATAGGATTCAACCCAAGTCATAAAGCATGATTTTTGTGGATCAGTGACTTGCCTGATGTTAACTTCTGGGCGCGGTCGAAAAACCCGAATGGAATCGGGCCCCCAATTGTCCCATTCGACGTCTATCTTTGGCTGGCCCCTCCATGGCAATAAATCCGACTTCAGAATGACGATCTGTATTTGCCAATCTGTCCCAGGTCCTGTTCCAATATTTCCACCGATGTGAATCATGAAGACTCCGGCGTGAAGAGCCGGCTCTGAATACGGCGATGGTTTGAACTGCCGAGCGACTTCTAGCGAAAAACACGGTGACGTCGGATGGTAAGGCAGAATCCATGACATTTGTTGGTTGACGTAGGCATTAGGCTTGAGGGGTGGGAAGAGGAGTTGAGCTCCTTCAGAGAAATATGATACAGTGTACGCAGTTATTGCATTTGATAAGCTACCAAACACCTCATTCACCTCCAGCAATTGCAATTTGAGAGGGGAATAGACGTTATCGAAACTTTCTTCTTGCGATGTATATCGAGAGGCGGTGAGGACCATCGGATGGTCTTCGTCAAGAAATGCCATGTAAAGGATTTGTTCAGAGGAACTGCCTAACTTGAAGATTGCTGGGAAAATAGATGTCCCTCTCCATCGAATCAAAATGATACTATCGACCGACGATGAATCCTGCATGAAGAGCGCAATACTTCGGCCGCAAATAAAGATGGAATGGATATTTCCGCGAGCAAAATGGCTTGGTATTGACAGTGTTGGCTCGATTGCCGCAGGATGCGGGATCAATGAGCGAAGGGAATACAACGAGACATCCAAATCGTATGCACTGTGAAATTGAATAAGAACGGCTTGCCGCTAAAAGAACGACTAACGAGCTGCGGCGGGCATGCACAAATGCCAATAGGTCTTGACCAACGTCGTAACAGTCGGCGGCTATGGGTCCTCGAGTATCGCTTTTTTTGGGAGCACTGCTGCCAATTTGAATCGTAGCTTTTGCCTGCTGTCCAACCGGGTCCTCCTCGAGAGGGTCAAGGGAGAATAGTTCTAATTGCCGTGCAGTCCCATCCTTTCCGCATTTCATTATATTGGCGTCGAACACAAATGTTTCTGCCGAACCAGTTGCCTCACGTAGTTGGCTAACACTACGCTTGAACCTGCAATCTATCCACGATTGCCTTGCATGAAGCGTCAATAAGCGAGTAGAGGCCAGATAGTAGACTCGTACGAAGTGATCTCCAGCTGCTCTAACAGCTCGTCAACCGTTTGGTCGACTCCAGCTTGATATGAAAGAAAGCTAAGGCCATGGTTATCCAACTCCTTTATCCCGCGACCCAAAACCTCTTTGGACAGGCTCCGTAACCTTTTATTGGTCTATCATAGGCGAAGGCAAAAGATTACGTCACTAAACGCATAGAAAATAGGAAATTGCAAACCGAGAGAAGATGCAAGAGGCTATCGATGGGGCAACACGCAAAAATCACGAGCAAAAGCTCATTGGGGAGATCGAGTAGTTGCGTGGCTGCGCCATCGTTCCCGGTAGATAATGTCGTAGAAACCATTTTAAGATGTTAGGCTATGAAGTAGGTTGCGGTACTGAGAAATGTGGCCGAGACCAAGTTTTGATGCAGCCAGTAACATCTGGTCTTGTGAGCAGCAAGCTCCCCGAATTGAATTGTGGGGCGTCAACTTCAATACGTTGCTTAAAGCCAAGAATCATGTTCATGTCCGTATATTACATACACTAGCGTGATGGAAGGGTATCAAAAAAGTACGTCGAATGCGTGTCCATGAGGGTCTCTATTTCGGGGCTACTAATTTCCAAGGAAACAGCTTTGGACGAGGGGATGCCAACGACCTCTCGTTTACACCAAACCAGAATGGGCCTTGTGGTGTTGCATACACAGCGATGGTATCTCCGGCACTGAAATCAAACTCGTCCTCGCGTCCGGCACGATACGAGTAGACAGCTTCGGCTGCAGACCAATTAGCCCCATCATACAGGAATCGTCAATAATAGAGAGTTTTACTCACCTAGAAAGAGGATATTTCCCCTCGCTCTAGAACTATCGACTCTCTGCAGCAAGGACACAAATGTTCGATAGAATATGCCTTCGTCGCGCCGCCCCGTCGAGTCAACCACATATCCACTCCAACGACCGCTTTCTGGTGCGGCTGTCACTGCTATTATTGATCCAAGCGAAAAGCTTAGCTCCTCATACGTTTGCATCTCATAGTCTTGCGTGGCTCGGACTAGGGAGACAGGGGCTCGTTAGTACATGTTTGAAAGATACCAGTAATTGACAAACGCACCATGAAACAATACGTCTGGCAAGATCTCCATTCTTGGCATAGGCTCCATCTGAGGTACTTGAGGTGCTGCCTTTGCCTCGGCTTTGCCCTTAATAGGAGGCATGCTTTCCGGGCGCTTCTTTGTGAGTTTCCTGAGTAGAGAGGTCGGTCTCTTTTTTTCTTCGACAACGGGAGACTGCCGCTGTTGGGGTGGTGGTAAAAAGGCTGGTTGCATATCCTCCTGTGGTCTAGCCTGAGGTATATCCGACTGTGTCCTACGGGTGTGCTGTCGTGAGAGTTTTTTATGGCCAGACCCAGGACGTCGCGGAGCGGGGTTGCTTTCCGAACGAGGGAATATAGGAGCAACGGGAGGGATATCGTTAGGTACGGGTTGATCGTATCTGGGCATGGCAGGAGGAAATTCATTGGGCGGAGGCTGATCGTATCGAGCGGGCATAGCACGAGGAGAATTAGTCAACGGAGCCTGGTCGTAATTCACGGGTGCAGGGCGAGGGCCTTCGTCTGGTAGCGCCTGGCCATATCTCGCCATCACAGCCTCGACAGGCATACTAGACCGTCCTTGGGCGGAATTTTGCGGCCTCATCATTGCAGGATAGAATACGGGCTGTGGTTCCTCCCGTTTTGGCGTAGTTGATGGGTGGGCACCAACAACGGCGAGCGCTTGTATATGGTAATCTACCGCCGGAGGGTACAAAGATCCTGGTGTAGTCGGTGCACTCGACGGTTGGGGCATTGAAGGAGGTGGCACAAATCTAGGGAAATGTGATGATTGGGGTCTGTTTGATGTTGCGGTTGGGAGCGGTGGCGGAGGCTCGTTTTGAAGGTACGGAAGAGCAGAGTTGTCCGAGTATGCAGATGGAGGTCTTGTATTGCTTGGTTGAGCCATCATTGACTCGGAATGGGGAGGTGCCAGCCCTCTGCTTTGCTGCCTCATAGGCAACGGACGTCCTGCGTCGTCTCCGGTATGCCGTCTGAGATTTTCATTGCTTTGATTATATCCATTTGTATTTAACTGACGATGCATGACGTCAGATTCAAAAAGGTGAGAAAGAAAAGACTCACGCTGAGATTAGAACCATATATGTACTCTGCCTGAAAGAAGACGTTAAAACTCCGCCAAATACTCGGAAAAAATACATATTTGGGATACTTACTGAACCGTATGGTGGTATTCTTGCTTGGACATTAACATGCTGCATGGTGGACGGCGGGTTCAACTCGCAAAGGGATTGCTGACACTGAGGCTTCCTTGGTGCCCTGCGCTTAGTACAGCTTCCCTTAGAACGGCTCAACAAAAAGGAGGCTGAGTTGCCGCGCTTTCCGGTGGCGCCGCTACCGCCACTGAAAGAACAGGGAAAACCACTCAGAGACGACTAAACCGACAGAAAGGGGGCATATGAAAGGAAAAAAATATTAGAAACCAACATACAGAAAGGTGACAAGATGACAGAGGGAAGAGATGGTTAGGGAAAAAAAGAGACTGCCTTGATGGTACAGAATGTTTACTCTATCCACCACAAGGAAATCCGCAGGTTCAGAACAAGCATACAAAATTGCTCGGGAACACAGTTCGTCCAGGCTGACGACGCGAGTCATCCAAGAGAATTCCTTGCCACCATCCGTCGTCTGGTGTGGCCAGTACCGCGATAACATCGCCAGCCTGGAAGTCAAACTCTTCTTCGATGGTTGCAGTATAATCGTAAAGGGCTTTGACTAAGGGACAGGGATCATTGTCAGTATCCTAGGTTTCCATGTATAAATATGAAAACTGACCATAGAACAAAATTCCACGGTCTTCAATAAAGTTTCCTGTTGGTGGCATGGGAGATGCAGAGCGTCCGTTTTGCCCTCCCCCAGGCTGGACATGAGATTGTGGCGTGTGTTGCTGAGGGCCCATCATTTGCAAGTTCTGCGCAGTCGGGCCTGGGTTGGTTGCACCCCCGTGATGTAGACCGCCTTGAGGTTGCATTCCTCCTTGAGATTGCATCCCGTATCCAGAGTTAGGCGCACCAGAACCATAACCTTGCATTCCCGAAGGCTGCTGCTGTCCTTGCATAGGGAACTGAGACGGCTGCGAAAGCGGGGTACCATAGCCTTGTTGCTGCTGCTGCTGCTGTTGTTGTTGTTGCTGTTGTTGCTGCTGCTGTTGCTGCTGTTGGTAACCTTGCATCGAATGTGCAGGGTTCATGTTCGGTTGCGTAGGAGCATAGCCGGTATACGAATTCTGGGCGGGGTTGAGTGGTGGAGGGGCAGGAGGCGGCGCGAACCCAGTCCAGGAATTGTGATTAATGTGGTTGCTAGTAGGGGCTGCCTGAGCCGGCACTTGTTGTTGCTGTTGCATGTTGGACGGTTGATTAATACCTGTATACGATGACCACTGAGGAGCTGCGTTGTAGGCATTGGAAGGCTTGGGAGCAACCATCGCGGGTTGTTGCTGTTGAGGTTGCTGTTGTTGCTGTTGCTGATAACCTCCAGAAGCACCACCATACTTGTTGGCTAAATCATCTTGTACAACATTACCATCCGCATTCAACACAATACCAGTCGCTGGGCTAGCCGCTCGGCGGAGCGAAGGGCTAGCACGTGCGGCCGGGCTGATAGCTCGGTTTGGCCCAAGTGCATTGGACGGTGGACTCTTAGAAGGAACAGGGGATACCGCATTCCTCATTGGCTGAGGGCTGGGACTCCTACCGTTCGCACCGACACCAGCAAAGCCCTCTCCAGGACTGACGGGACGTTGTAGGTCCGTTGGTCTGCCACGCTGGTCACTATTGTTAAAGCTGCCGCTACGACTCATCCTTCGCTCTCCTGGGAAGGCTTGATGGTAGCCATCAATCGGACTGGGCGCCCGGATGCTGTTAGACTGCATCATCGCCGCATGCGGTGGTTGGGCCGGCACAGCAGGAGACGCCGGTCTTGAGGCGGGATGAGAGCCAACAATCTCATCGGCTTCGACTTGATAGCCTGTGGATGGGCCAGGCGCAGAAGGAGGAGACAATGCGGAGACGTTTGGAGTGACTGGTCGATTGGAGCTTCCGTGCATTGAAGAGGCCGGCTGATGGGTCTGCGCAGCGTTCCGGTTAAGAGTACCACTCCGGCTGCGAACGCTACCGTCCCCCGTTTGGTTTTGGAGTCTGGCCATTTGAGCGGCCAGGGGATCTCCGGGGCCTCCCAGCTCAAGCTGACCCGTAGAGTATCCACCCGCGTTCATTTCGTTATTATTAGGAGTAGATTGGTATGATGTTCGACGGGCTTGAGGGATGGAGCTTGGCGGGTTCGTGGGGGGAACTTGTGAGTATGGAGTCGGACCGGCCTGTGAGTATGAATTCGGACCAGACGTGGAGCCTATGCTGGTTGATGGGTGGTGATAAGGGTTTGGGGCCGAGTTTCCGATTGGTGGTATAGAAGGACCAGGTGAAGGGCCGCCGAGAGGAGGCAATTGAGCGGGTGGTGGTGGGCCAGTATCTTGGCCAGTAAGATGACCATACGAATTTCCTCTGCTATGTGCCCCTACACCTGCATTCCCAGAACCAGCGGGTTCCTCGTCGGCGGGAGTGTGTGGAGTGGCGAGTTTGGCCATGAACGATTGTGGTCGATTCGTCGATCTGGCGAAATTAGCAACCCTTGTCATGGGTTTCAGTGGCGTAGGATCGGCTGCGGTATAGCTGATGAATGGTGCTGGTTCGGGAATCGCAGAGCCCGTGCCGTGGTTGATAATAAAATATTCAATGTCCTTCTCGACTTCCAAGCGTTCCAAAGCGACTCGAACAGCCTCACAAGACTAAGTAGAGCCCGTTAGCAATGCAGTGGCAGACGCGCTTGAGGACTCACTTCATCTTCATTCACACAAACGGTGGAGACGGCGTTAGCGTATGCCCAGATGTTGTCCTTCATAAACTCAAGACGCTCTTCCTCAAGATCTTGACATTGATCGCAGAAAGTCTTCCACTCCTTGTCCCATCTGGCGACTGTGTCGGCAAGTGCTCTTGTGAAGTTTTGGTAATCTCTCTTGTTACCCTCGACAGTAGATTGCGCTCTTTCGAGTCTAAGTTGAATCTTTTCGAGCTCTTTGCCCTGTGCAAGGGCCCTCTGTGCTGTGTAAGAGTTGACTCTGTGGCAGTCTTGCTCGTAGCGTTCTTTTGCCTTTGCTACATAGTGCTCGTTTTGCTGCTTTTGCTTATACGTCTTTTCGATTGGTGCTTGGAACTGGGAGCGAGTCGTGAGAAATAGGGTAATATAAGCGCTGGAAAGACGCACGGTTTTACGGTGATGGGCTTGCTTAGCAGCAAATTCGGCGGCGGAGTTTTCGAGCTCCTTTCTTATTGTTATCGAAAGTGTTAAATGTTGGCCAGCTTGGCGCTCTGTTTCTTGTCGCACGACGTCGAGGGAATTCCTGAGCTCACTGGGGCCGACTCGCTAAGAAAGCCAGAAACTCCATGCACACAAAAGACACTCACGCAATCTCTCCTTGGCCCAATGATTGCTTGGAAAGCCTTACGAGCTTTCTTGCATACTCCTCTTCGATTGCCGCTCTAGACGCGTATGATATATCAGCCCCTGGTAATACAATCCGACGCAGATCAGAAGCACAAGGACCGGAAAATCACCTTTCTTTCCAGAAATTTTTGAGATCATCGACGGTTTGGGCGGCAATGCCCATTCGGGCGAGTAGGACTTCATAGCCAGGATCGTTGAGTCCCCAGAAGGCATTACAGAAGTCCATAGATCGATTCTCTAGCTCTCCAGCTTCTGAGCCTCGAGCGTAACGCGATAGTGAGGACTGCGAGGACTGCCTGCGAGACATCACCGGAAGTGGTGAAGGTTCAACTTTTCCGTAAATGAGTGGCCCCTTATTACTTTGTCGGTAAACCCGGTCCAACTTACTCTCCGTTGTTTTGAATATTCAAAGCCCGTCCGCAAGGCACAATATGCCGCCAATTTTATTCCAGTTTGATTGGACAATCTCTGCGCCTGATGGGTTTCTCAAGGCGCGCGGCGTATCCAACGTCAAACCAGCCTCCGACCGGACGGTCTCGCATGGTCTCATATTCAATCACAAAACGTGGAACAAAGCAAAGTCATTGTGGATGCTACATGCAGCTTCTGGAAAAACAAGTACAGATCATCCCCGAGATACACGTTTTTGAAACCGAGCGCTACAAGTGTTGTTACCAAGGTCACTTGGCAATGGGCCATGGCTTTGACGGGTTGGGTGCATATGACGTTGCGGTTTCAAACTCGAACGTAAAGTCATTCATGGCGTCGTGTTCCCTATTCAACGGTCAACGAGAGAAGTCCAACAAGGCAATAGATACGCACCACCAATCCGTTTGCTCTTCCTCTTCTTCCGGCACCGGTTTCATCTCCTCATCGTCGTCCATGGAGGTTCCATGTGAGAGGATGGGGTCGGAGGACAGGTCAATATATTCCTCCTCGTCTTTCACAATCAGACGGTGGAAAGGCTCCGAGAGCATGGGAGAAACTGGGGGATTGCTTCCTTGTCCGTGTCCTAATCCAGGTGGAAAGCGAGGTGCGAGATTCCTCTGACTATATGGCAACGAAGGCTTGTACTCTGTGGGCTCGACAGGCAGAGCCTCTGAATTCCCACCATACTTCAACGGCACGTTTATCGTTAGAGGGATTGGTTTGGGTGACGGCCAAGCAGGGTACGATACATGACGGTTATTTTGAATCGAAGGACGCGACCTATTAGAAGGTACGGCTTTAGGCGAAATTATTGCCTGGCTCGTATTTCTCCTTTTCCTCCAATCAGATTGTATTGAAGAATCAACGGAGTGTATCGGGCTTGGCTTCCGCTGGCTTTGGGCGCGCGACGGGAACGGGCTCAAATGAGAGAAGGAGCGCTCTCTTGATAAGGACGAACCATGACGCCCCTGAGTTCCCCGTGCAGATTAGTCGATAGTGGTAAACGTGAAGGGAAAATATGGCGTACCAGTTTGAGTGAAGAGCCTTTGAGGAGCTCCGGTGAGACGTCGTTGAGGAATGGGAGAAATCGAAAGGCGTTGAGGGAGGGAGTATTGAGTCCCGAGGAACCACTTGACGACCCCATACTCGAGGGTGAGTTTTGAGAGGCTGGAGAGTCCACTGCAATCGTCTCGATAAGTATAAGAGACTGCCAATAGAAGGAATACGTACAGCCAAGGCTCGACGAAAGTCGATCTACCCTTTTTGTTTCTGCGGCGAGAGCCAGCCAGCCATCGAGGATATTCGAGCCCATAGTGGGGTGGAGAGAAAGTGGGGAGGAGGAGGAGAGGAAATAGTGTCGAAATTGAGGGGGAAATCGATACGATTCAAGCCGAGGGTCAAGTTAAGCAGCAGGCAGCAGGGTGAGTTCGGTGAATAAAAATGGCTCGGATACCAAAACAGGGAGGTCGGCCGCAACGATGCAATGCTGAGGATAAGTTGCGCCATATTCGTAGTCAAGTCTTGTGACTATATGTGTAATGAAATGCGAGTGGAACAAGGGCACGAACCCAAAAAAAACCCCTTTGTAAAGGGAACGATGGGCCGTGCTGACACCTGATAAGGAAAAGAATTAGAGATAAGTGATAGAGACAGAGTTTTCGCACTTGCCGGAGCGGAGCAGCCCACAATCTGTATTGCCCATGATAGATAGTGCACGTCCGCAGTGTGGCACGTTGGACAAGTGAAAACTTCCAATTTCAACGTCCGAATTAATTATTTCCCCCTGTGCATGCGTAGGGAATCTATCGGGGGCGATGATTTGCCTATCTCTGCCCTCTTGCTCGCGGAAGAAGGCCCGCATTCACAAAGAGTGTGATCCAAAACCCATCAGGTTTCAACTCATTCGGATTCTCCCGAGATCTCGCGCTGCGCCACTAGATTTGCTCCCGACCTATAGGATAGTGGCTCTGGTCCAAGCGACGATAACGGTCAACTTGCTGTGCTTGTCTCGTTTTTTGATAAGGATCCTTCTCTTCCCGGTCGACATGGTCGGGCGAAGGAGCCGACCGATCAACGCCACTCCCAGGGATGCTATGACGCCGCGGCGCTCGTGCGTGCGTGCGTGCGCCAATAGTAGAATTTAGTCTTTCCCTCGTTTTACAACGTTTTCGCTCTAAAGTACACGTGCTTGAACCACTATCAAAACGCCCATAGAGCACCCCGTTTCTTCCTCCCAAACGAATACACTACCAAAGAGCTCGTAAAGAGCCCAACCGTCGTTCCAATAGCTACCGTAATCATTCTCATGGCTAATTCCAAACTGGATGTATAGTGACTCCCGTTCTTGCCACGATAGTTCTGCGCTAAGCCACCCGTGGCAGCGATTGCCGACGGTACGAGAAAGCCTATACCGTTAAACATGGCAATAAACGCTGTCCCATGAAAGATGCGAGAATAAAGATGCCCTAACGCCCTATTCCCCGTGACAAGTCAGCACGCCAGCGGTTATCAAATTTGCAAAAGATATTGTCGAAATGACGAGGGAATGACGCACCCGATGACAAAAGCGCCGATTGCTCCTGAAATGTCTGGACGAGATGGGATGAGGATATGGACACCCTTTCAATGGTGTGTCAGGGAGATGCACTTGGAAAGAAAGAGACACATACTCTGTTTGCAGCATAGGAGCAGCAGCTGACGAACACCATCACGGGAAGTTCTTGACTAAAGAATGGCTGAAACGAAGCGAGCGCTGAGAAAATGCCATAAAGCGGCACGAGGAAGAATAAAGTCCAGGGTGGAGGGCTCTGGAGGTACCATGGCCAATCAGGAGAACGATAACAGCCATTGACGCTGTAGATAGAGGATGCTCTTGGTGCCGTAACATTGGTAAAGTGGAAAAGTCCTTGTACAACCGGGTTATCGACGGAGAAGGAACCGTCCAAAACCAATGCCTCATCGAGATATTGAGTAGCGTTGTAGCGGCGTTCACGTGCCTGCCAATCAGCAAGATAGTAAAAGTCGCTGGATCGACCCTTCAATACAAAGAGATAGGACGGCCCCAATGTAACGGCATACCTTCCAAGCGTTATCGCGAAGCCCAGGAAGAGGGACCATATGATAGCGTACACCATCTTGACAGAACCAGTGATGACTTGTGATATTGTGAGTAAGGGGTCAATGGGCTTGTGCTTACGTACTTTGCTTCGATGCGAGTTCCAGGGAGCCGCATATAATCAAATATTTGGGCAAAAGCTTGACTATACCCGCCGATGCGATGGCAGAGTAGCAAAAGATACCGTCTTGCACGTTGGAGAGGCCTCTTGCAGTGAATGCCACGAAGATAGCCGATGCGATTCTTGGAGGTGTAAGAAGAAAATCACAACCAAGGTTGAGGATCACTCACTCGACGAAATTCCCAAACATCATATTCTTCTTTGCAGCCCATAGATGCAGTAATGAGATGACGCCACAGCAACAACCAGCCGCTAAGAGGTCAAGAAAGGAACCTCGATATGCCATGGGGGAAATAATTAGACCACAAATGATGGCCAAGAGTACCTGTGCTGGAACACTGCAGAATGTCGGCCGGGGTACATGATGAGGAAACATACATACCCGAAGATGGATTCCCTTTTCAGGATGGATTTTAGTTCTTCAGTGGCACTCTTTGCACTCTGCTTATAGTGTACCACGCGCTTGTATAACATGTGAATCTCGTGAAGGCGACCCAGATCAATCTTTGTGGCGGACTTGACGAAACATGTATCGGTGCCAGATGATGCAGTCACATGATCCCTAAAAGAAAGGATGGTGACACCGGGGATATGGACCACCTGCATTTTGATACGAATGAGTGAGGCGACCGCCATTAGTTGGGACTCGATTCTATGTGACGGCGCTCCAAACTTCATCAATGCACGCGTTAGAAGTATAATAAACTTTTCGCCATCTTCTTGATCTAGTAAGTGGCAAACGTGAGACACTATTGTGGTGAAACTCGAGGGACGTACTGGGTAGATCAACGGTTGCCATTTCCTTTAGCTTTCCCGTTAGATGTGGATCATCTGGATCGTATTGAACCAAAGAGGTGGTTGACATGCCAGAGGCCATTGAAGCCCGACTGCCGAGACGACTCAATCCGGGGAGGGTGGTTCGTGAGGACATGCGCGATCCGTCATGTCGCATAGCTTGAAACACCGAATTCCAAAGAGGTGGTGGCGCTGTACCCATGTCCAAACTAACGCTCCTCGAGCTGGCAGCACTACCAACAACGCGACCGCGTTCGACTTCGTCCGTCGTCACTCGGTTCTCAAACGAGGGTGCCGAAAACACTCTTGGACGGATTCGTTTGTTGCTCGTTGATGGGATTCGTGAATGTGCTGTTGGCCGTCCAGAGTGTCGATGAATGGAAGAGGAGCGCCGTAGGAGTTTGGGCCTTTGAACCCTGCTTGGTACCGATGTCAAAGGCAAACTAGGAGAAGGAGGATCAAATATCGATCGACCACCGGGCTGATGACCTGAAGCGGCTTCGAAATAGGGCGTTCTTTTGTTGTATGACATCCCTCAACTCTCAGAGTCCCGAGGGTGATGTTCAGCCTTTGATTGAAGGAGTAAAGTAAAGTAAGAGAGCACGGTCCAGCGTGCTGGTTGGTTTGAAGAAGGAAGTAAACTGTAAGAAGTGGCAGAGACCAAGCTTTCACGCCACCCAACTCGGTCAGCTCGGGAACTTTTCAAACTCAAAGAAAGTCGGCAATTCTACGTCGGGTTATCATCTTTTTTATTTGGGTGGATGTACTATACTTCGATCAAACTATGCTAAAATGGCAAAACGGCGACTATTCCCACCGCACCCAAGAATATCCATGCAAAGCAGCTAGCTGCGATCGGGGACAGTGCGCAAAGGGAAGAATCGAGGAACAGATATATGCGAACAGGACACGACTTGGGACTGAAGCGAGAGAGAAGGAAGCAAAGCCGGACTGGGGGGAAGGGCAAGTCGGGAACAAGGAATGGGTTCTCGATTTGGACAACGCAAACAGCAAACCCAAGGGAAGTTGTAATGTTTCATAGAAATACACAGCACCACGAATGTTATTCCGCGAAATAGCAGAAAGTCGGGTAAAGGCGCCACGCTTTTCGGACATTGTACTCTAATTCGAGTAAACGACACGAAGGTTGTAGGGCCGGGTGCGAGAAAACGGGGTGGAGAAAAAAAAAAGACAGCAGCTTGGAGTGTAAAACGAGAGTGGGCGCAGGCAGGCCGGATGGTGGTCCTGATGCGTTTGAAGTATAAGACAGCGATCCAGCGGTATGGCAATGGGATGACCACATGTGCCATTTGTCGATTCCCAGATCCTGCCAGAGGTAGCGAGCGTGGGTGATGCTAAACGCGAGTGCGTTGCAGCAAATCGATACAGAAAGAGAGTTCTTTAACGAGTGTGATAGAGTCTTGATGACTCGGTATTGACTAGTCTCTTGTTCATTTTAGAAGGTCGTAATGTAAGGGCCAAGAAAGAAAGACAGAGTAGAAAAGGTCGTCCGTGCGACAGAGAGGGATATCCCAAGCCAGTGCAATCCGTTCCGAGGGGGGCTTTGCAATGGATGATAAGAGAACCAGGCGATTATGAAGCCAGTTTGGGTTTGGCGGGTATTAAAATAGTGGAGTTGCATAAATTCGAGCGATGCTGGTTGCGACGACATGATAGTGGCGTGATGGGGAATCGTGAATGCGAAGAAGGAGAACTGAGGACCCAAGGGATGGAGGAGCCAGTCCTTTTGCTCACGGCGGTTGATCTAGCTGGTATTGATATGCTTCCATCTGATGCGGTGGCCGTCCGCCATTCATGTCAACAACCGACGCCAGAGTCGAGAACGGTGGGAGGGAGGTGCCCATGTTTGCTTGAGAGGTGACTGGTAGTGGAGGCACCGGTGGAGGCTGCAAAAGAGGTTAGACAAAACGTTACTGATGCCATCAGAAACGTACCACATGGAATACCGGGTTGACCTCGGAATGAGGAGTGGGAGGATGGCTTCTGCTATGCGCAAAGTATTCGTAGGTCGATGGACTGGGATGCTGAGAGTGGTAATGGCCTGGGCCATGGACGATATTATGCATCGAGAGCGTGCCTGGTCCAGGAGCTCGCCGACTTCCAAGCGTGCTAACGCTATTCGAATCTGCACTGACTGTATCTCCATTCGCGCTCCCATTTGCCGACTCGAGGGTCCACGGTGGATGACTTGGTGAACCCGCAAGCGTCAAGAACTGCATGTTGGGAGGACTCATAGAGTCAATGAGATCATTCGGTCCAGTGGGAGATGCAGAATGTCGGTGCACATGTGTCGGTGCGTGTAACCCGGGCGAATAGAGCGGGTTCCCAGTGGCCTGGGCAAATGTCGCCCGTGCCTCGAAGTCACTGACAAATTGCGCATCAATCGATCCCCCAGAGCGCATGCTTGGTTCCACGGAATGAGACGACCGTGGCGAGTTTGTATAACTTTGCGATGATATCGAAGTGGCAGTCCCGACCGGCCGTGGACTAAGACCATAGTTGTACGCACTCTGCCGTCTCCGTAATGATTTCCCAGGACCAGGATCCGAATCTACAGTAGCAAATGAAATGACGGACATCCTTCCGATCGACTGTACGTCCGAACTCGACATGGAGAATTCGTCATCATCTCCCTTTCGCCATTTCTGATTCCGTTGCTCATACGCAGTGCCGAGCATACCACTCTTGGCATGTGACAACGTCGGTTGCTTCGTATGTCCGCTCTTGAGGGGAGTCTGGCCAAAAGTGTTCGCAGCGAGCACGCTAGGCGGAACGACGCCTTCTGGGAAACCACTAGGGTCTTCTTTCACCTTTGTCTTCGGACGAGCGTTGCCGGCAGCGAGCTTCCCAGGGGTGACAGTTTGAAATTCGAACGCCGGGTTCCTTGCCGTTTGTGCAAGCTGATTCCGCTTAGCCACGACGGCTTGCGATCGTTCTCGCTGTCTTCGCTCCAAATTGGCACGTCTCTCCATTTCTGCCTCCTTTAGCAACCTCTCCTGCTCCTTCTTGAGCTTCTTGGGGTCCGTTGGCGGCGGGACTGGCGCTGGTAAAGGAACTGGTGGAGGAATAGAAGAAAGCTGAGACAGTGGGGACACAAGTTCAGGTAAAGACCGACTTTCTGCGCTGGTAGAGGGCGTGTCCTTGAGCGACGGAGTAGACCGTGACGCAAACGTAATTTCTTCCACCGGTGCCAATGTCATCTGCTTCTCGTTCTGGCCAAACATGCCGGCAAGCTTCTTTCCAAACCCAAATACACCCGACTTTCCGGCTGGATTGTTGCTGTTGTTGGGGTCTGTTGAATCGATAACCATACGATCTGGATGAGAATTCTGGCGATAGTGGTTCCGTATCGGATTGTTGTTTCGGTCTACTTCTATAATTCCATCTGCCGGCGACATGTCCAGATCGCCGTTGACCATGACAGGTGGATGTTGCTGCTGCGGCACAAAGGGGTGTCGATGTGAGTTTGTGATGCCGTTGGAATATGGGTGATGATGATGCGAATGATGTTGTACATGTCTTGGGGCTGAATGCGAATGGGAAGGTGGTATCGAACGCGGCGAAACAGCGGCGAGGGGTCCATTTCTCGAAGAGGAAGAGTGTCCGGATCCAGACGAACTCAAATGACGGCGGGACATGTTCAACGGCGGATACATGATCTTTGGCTCCGTTTCTTGGAAGTAGACGTGTGCCAAACATCCATGGGCGGTAAGGCGAGCTTCCGGATCATATCTCAACAACGCAAAAATGCAATCTACGAGCGAATGAGGGACCGATTGGTCAAAAAGACTGAAAAAATCGAGGGGTGTAGACTGTTTTAATTTCGGTCAGAAAATTCATTTTGTGAAAATCCGTGTTAAACGCACCTTTTCAAAGAGGATGCCAGTCTTTTTGGCCATTTTCAGCCCTCTCGACCAGGGACCTCCGCCCTTCTGTCTGCCGTGCGAATCGAAGCCATAAACATCCGAAGGGTCACCCAATATTTGACAAATCCGTTGAAGTTGATCAGGTCCGTTGGTTCCAGGAAATAGAGGTTTCAGGTTGACAACTTCCGCCATGATTGTTCCCAAAGCCCACAAATCGACGGGCGCGGTGTAATCTGTAGATTGGAGAAGGACTTCGGGCGCCCTGTACCATCGGGTGGAGACGTATTCTGTATAAGGAGGTTTTGACTTTATTAATCTCGCGAGTCCAAAGTCGGCGAGTTTGATAATGACGACCACATCCTTTTCCGGTGGAGCTCCGGGCGGGAGGGTGGGGGATACGGGTGTATAGTCCGTGAGACCGGTAGTGGTTACGAGCAAATTCTCGGGTTTCATGTCCCGATGGAAGTAGCCCGCGTCGTGTACGTGTGCAAGCCCTTTGCATGTTTGATGGAAGATGGAAGAAACAAGGCCGCCGGCGAGAGGGCGTCCTTTTCTGGATTTGATGAGTTGGTACAGATTGCCTTCCATGCATTCGAAGACAAAGTAGAGTTCTTTGGTTGTTGGCAGTAAGAAACAGTCGTAGAGCGGGATCACATTCTCGTGTGGGGGGATGGTTCGGAGGGACTGTTGGGGAGAAATTTCATTTTAGCAAACTGGAAAAAAAAAAGGCTTTTAAACTCGTATAGACGCACCTCGAGTTCTGGGTGCCGTCTACATTCGTCCCAGCCGCCATCCCATCGCTTCTTCATTCGCTTTATAGCAACAAGACGCTTTCCCTGCCACTCTGGCTTTGCTCCAGCTCCCTGCTGCATTGGTGCCAAGCTGATGGATGGCGGGAGAGGGGTATGCCAATCGCAAAGCCAGACGGTGCCAAACGAGCCATCGCCAACGCCTTTGACGGGTGTATATGATCGTTCGGAAGCTAGTACAGAAAGATAATAAGCAACTGAAGGTTGACATGGGAAATGTCGAACAACGTGTGGGGGAGGCAGATGACTTACTAGACGAGGCATCACCGATGATGACCTGTGAACCGACGATGGTGGTAGCGGGGATGGCGAGCACATTGATCTTGTCCTTGTCCTGCCTATTACTATTTTGACGAGCTGGTTGTGGCTGGTGATGCTGATGTTGTTGTTGCTGCTGCTGCTGCTGACTATGTGCTTGGGGGATGTGGTGGGCCATATGCTCGTCGTGTGAGCCGACAATGGCCGGACCATTGATGCCGTGACGAATATTGTGCGAAATTTGGGAAACAGATTGATTGGCGGGAGACGAAGCGTTCGGGGGCAGTTCGTACAACTGGCCGTACATTCGGCGTACGTTTGTGCTAGTAAACTTGGGCAACCAACAACACCAACAGTGGCATATGCAAGCTGGTTATCAAAGTGTCGTTAAAGGGGGATTTGAAGTTGGTTGGACGAGTCTACTGCCGGGTGCTGCTCGATATGGAGGAGGTGGGGAGGGGGGAAAACAAAGAAAAGAGAAGAAACAAGCAAACACGAATTTCAAACTCTCGCGTCTCTGTTTTTTTGTTGTGATTTTAGTGAGACTCGTTGGAAGAGTGCTCAGCCAGCGATGGATGGTGGTTTGGGCGAAAGGGAAGAAAATCGCAAATAAAAGTATAAATAATGAAGAAAATAAGAGGTTTATTAAAAAG
>KN824282.1:803792-820752 GCA_000827415.1 Serendipita vermifera MAFF 305830 | reverse complement strand
TCCCTAGTACTGTTGCTGCTCCTGTTGCCAGTGGCGTAGTACTGCTGGCCCCTAACAATTACACTATTATGGCGCCGACTCGGAGGCAGATCGTACAGTCTGGCGATCGCAAACACCGGCCAGTGATCATCATTAATGGACTCTCCGAAACAGTTTACAATCTTTCTTCGGTTCACTCGACAACACCAGTAAGCAACCAATCTACTGAGAACAAATCCTCGACGCCGTTAGCCACCTCGGATCTCTCGCACTTACTTTCGTTGCCCTCTCCTAATCCCAACACACGTCGACAGCGGCGGCGACGTCGAGGACAACGAGAAGGGTCTCATACCGGTCCGACTTTCGAAAACGAAGAAGCTCCTACTTCGGAAGATGAAGGTTCCCGTGAGCTTCGGGGGCGTAGGCCTACCCTTAAAAGGCAGATGCAGCAGAAGCAAAGGACTGACGAAGCGAGCCATTTGTGCCGAGATGAGCGTGAGGTAAAACATTATTCCTACTTTCCTTGCAACGGCTATCTCTGGGATCAGTCTTGTTGAAACATGTCTTTTGTATAGGAGTATGAAAAGAAGCGAGACGAGCGGCTGGCGCACTACAAGCTGATCGATACATTCAAACTCCATACCGAAGACGTCCTATGGATTTAGTCTTTTTACCCCTAATGCCCAGGGTTTCTCCTCTGCATTGTAGCTCATCCTGTAGTACTACCTCTCGTCCACGAGATTTTCATTAAATTCATCAGCCCCCCATAACGTCTCGTCTTCCAGACGTTTGATCATTCCATGTCTTGATCCATGATGGTCCGTGAACTTTCGTGACATTGAGAACCGTGTTACCGAGGATGCTTCCATCCTACCCTCTATCCTACTTTTCACAAGCCGTCCAATGACCGGTAGGAACTTGACCACAAATTAGTTTTATAATATATAAAGTAGTAACACGCCATCCCTTGACATACCTTGAATGCGTGTCCTGAACCTCCCGTGGCGACAAACAGAGAAGTACATCCGTCCACTTCGTCGATTATCCAGTCCTCATCCGGCGTATCAAGATACCAACATAACCGGGTCGTATCCAGGGGCAACGCTCCCAGTTCAGGGTATGCTTGTTTGAGATGATCATGCAACCTCTTGAGAATGTCCGCTGGGACCCGCGTCCCCAAACCATCACCATGCGTACGTGAAGTGCGTGGCGTGGACACTGTCCCCACACATTTCATACGAGTTGTTCCGCTCGATGAGGAGAAGATTGACAGCTCATCACCTTCAGGGCGCGCGGATGCCGTTGCGCTCGTGCCTGACCCCCAAGTATGGCCGTTTGTGTGCAGCGCAAATTTTACCACGTTGTCGTCGTTTGGCTATCATAGTCCCGTATGAGTGATCGCCCCCGTTATGCTGCCACATGGCCACGGCGTACCGGAAACATGTAAAAACCCGTACTAAAATCGAGGAGTACCGGAGTTTGACGATAGCGCTCGGCCATCTCTGGTTCAAGGCGCACAGTAGCTACTGTCTGACTGTAGAAGGTAAGATACGTTGCCTTCTAACGATTCTTGACGGTGCTTACCCATTGGCTGTCAAGCACTGGTTCAATCTCTTGCTCACCTCCTCGGGCAGCCCAGGAATTGACGTTGACCATGCACCTGCAGCGAGGACAACAATATCCGCAGATATAGTTGACCCATCTTTCAGCATAACACCCGTGACTCGACTCTCGCTGTCGTTATTCACGAGTAAATTGGCCAGTTTTGCACCGGCGATTATGTTACCTCCCCGATCCTTTACGTTTTGCAGGAGAGCCTTCATTGCATTAGAAGCTACAGCCCATCCACCATCTGCGTTAAGATATGCCCCACAATCTTCAAATTTGGGGCCAAGGGTCACTCCTTCTGAAAAAACACTGCGAATTTCAGGGAGCGAAGGCAGAAGTCGGACTCTTGCACCAGTATCTAGATCGTTCTTCAATCCAGCGTCGGTATACAAGCTGCTCTTCAAACTATCTTTACTCGATTGCAGCCCTAGAACTAGCACACCAGATCTGCGAGAGAGTTAGTATTTCGGGAATCCCCATTCCATTATATTCGTGGAGAGGATTTGGCGACTCACTCACGATAATTTCCCTTTCCACAGATGTTGCCCTGTTTCCATAGTGCGATTGCCTCTTTAGCCAAAAGAGTATAATACGGATCTGCATACGTTCCTCTCACTATTTTATTCAGATCAGAACTTGCTGCATCTGGCGCCGGAATCGTTGGTGAAGCGTCAATCACCGTGACATCGTAGTCAGAGTTGCCAGACTCGTTGCCACCCTCGCCGTTGAGAAGGTATAGAGCCGTAGAAAGACCGAAACAACCAGCTCCTACTATTAGAGCTCGCTTCTTCTGATTGTTGTCACTTCTGTCTGTATACATTGGTGGAGTTTGACCCAAAGACAACCAGACCACCTTGTTCCAAGGCTCGAGAGCAGTGCTAAACACTACAAGTCACCATTTCCCGAATATTATATGTTATTTTGCCAGCTCGGGATGTTGTGGTAGAGTCTAAAAGTTGTATATCGAAACTTGAACCCCGTCGGCATCCATGTGGCTCCCATTGGGGCTCGTTCTGCTGGCCGCGGAAGCATTGGCGGTCAAGCGTCACGATTTTAAAACTTGTGATCAATCAGGATTCTGCAAGCGGGGTAGAGCCCTTGCCTCACGAGCAAAGGAAGCCGCGTCGACGTGGAAATCGCCTTATTCCGTAGACCCATCTTCTGTTGCCATTTCTGCTCAAAAGTCTACTTTCACTGCTTCAGTGCTCTCCTCTCTATATCCAGAGATCAAATTCGAACTCGACGTCCGTGCCCATGCCGATGGTACTTTCCGAGTTCGGATGGACGAAGTCGACGGGTTACGGAAACGATACGATGAAACTTCGAAATGGGCTCTTGTGCGGGAACCTACCCTAAGCGAGACCATTACGTGGAAACAGACCAAAAAGGAGATCAAGGCTGTAAACACAAAGTCCGGCGTCGAACTTAAAGTCCAGTTCGAACCACTACGTGTTGCATTGTTGAGAAATGGAAAAGAGGAAGTTGTAATCAACGGCAAGGGATTGCTACATATGGAACACTTCCGACTAAAAGATGAAGAACCAACCCCACCCGTCGAGGGACAGGCACAGGATGACTCTCAAACCGTTCTACAGCCTCCTGTTAACCCCACAGCATGGTTTGAAGGTGAACAGGCGGCCGTATGGGACGAGACTTTCGGAGGGCAGACAGATACAAAGCCCCGAGGTACGTTCAAAGTCAGACAACCAGAAAGCATTGCTAATTCTTCTCTGAAGGACCCCAATCATTGTCATTGGATATCAACTTCCCTACTCATGGTCACATCTATGGTATCCCCGAGCACGCGACCCGTTTGGACCTTCCCACTACAACAGGTGAAAATGCCAAATACAGTGATCCATATCGTCTCTATAACCTCGACGTATTCGAGTATGAGGCTGACTCAGAAATGGCGCTCTATGGTGCTGTTCCCTTGGTCCACGCTCATGGTGTTCATTCGACTGTTGGTGTTTTCAATGCCATTGGGTCGGAAACATGGGTAGACGTCGGTCATCCGAGCACAGAATCAACCGAAACCCAATGGATCTCGGAATCCGGGATACTAGACGTTTTCTTATTGCCAGGTCCAACTCCAGAGGACGTGTTCAGACAGTATGCTCGTCTTACTGGGACGCCAGTGATGCCACGGCACTTCGCCCTTGCCTATCATCAGTGCCGCTGGAACTACATCAGCTCGAGTGATGTGCGGGAGGTGCAAAGTCGGTTCGATGCTGATGACATTCCGTTCGACGTACTCTGGTTGGACATTGAGTATGCGCCAAACCATAAATACTTTATCTGGAATGAGAAGACATTCCCAGACCCAGTTCCCATGTTCAATGATGTTGCAGCGTATGGCCGAAAGGTAAGCGTTTGCAAGGTGCCTAGGATATGCGTTTACATTATACTCCATAGATGGTGGTCATCATAGACCCTCATTTGAAGAAGGACAATGACTATCCCGTCTACAAATCGGCTTCAGAGAAAGGACTGCTTGTCAAGCCATCAAGTGGCCAGGGCGAATACGACGGCTGGTGCTGGCCAGGTAGCAGTGCATGGGTAGACTACTTCAATCTTGCCAGTTGGGATTGGTGGCAAGGATTGTTCAAGGTCGATGGGAACAATGGAGACTGGCACTGGAAGGATAGCACGACAGACGTCTTCATCTGGAATGATATGAATGAGGTATGTAACTCTGGCCCAGGTCAGCAGCAATTGCCTGATTATTACTACAGCCTTCCGTGTTCAATGGTCCAGAAATTACGATGCCCAAGACAAATCTTCACTTTGACGGATGGGAACATCGTGACGTGCACAACATCAACGGAATGTTATTCGTGAGTCACCCTTTTCGCCCTTCGTACCAAGTATTAAACGTCTTCTAGCAAAATGCTACATCCCAAGCTGTCAAATACCGAACAGACCCGCCTCAAAGGCCATTTGTCTTGTCCCGTGCGTTCTTCGCCGGTTCACAACGATTTGGTGCAGTCTGGACTGGAGACAATCTGGGAACATGGGAACATATGGCCATTGGTGTTCCTATGGTATTGAGCAACGGTATTGCAGGCATTACTTTCTCTGGAGGTAAGTACATAGTTCATGCATGTGGCATATATTCTCAACGATGCGTAGCGGACGTGGGCGGCTTTTTCGGCAATCCTGATATCGAGATGCTCGTGAGATGGTATCAAGTTGGCGCCTTTGCTCCTTTCTTCCGTGCCCATGCACACATCGACACCAAGCGCCGTGAACCGTTCTTGCTCAGTGAACCCCACAAGAGCATGGTCCGTGACATTATTCGCCTGCGGTACTCTCTCCTTCCAGTATGGTATACTGCATTCCGCTATTCGAGTGTTTCTGGTGTCCCTGTTTTGAGGTATGTACCACCTAAATCCTTCAGTAATCGATATTCAATCTTCGCAGGCCTCAGTATACGGTATTCCCAAATGACCCCAAGGGCTTCTCGTTGGACGAGCAATATTTCATCGGTAACTCTGGTCTCCTCGTGAAACCAGTCACTGCTCCAGGCGTGACCCAAACAACCGTCTATTTGGCAGAGGCACAGGTATACCATACTCTTCTGTACCAAAACCAAAAGCTGACGAGTTTTGTTTAGCCGTATTATGATTACTTCACTGGTCACATCTACCGTGGCAAGCGCTCTGGTGTTGAAGTGACCGTACCAGCAGCCTTGCATGAGATCCCCTTGCTCATCAGGGGTGGATCCATTGTACCAACGAGAGAGCGCCCGCGTCGTTCATCAGCCCTTATGAAGAAGGATCCCTTCACACTAAGGATAGCCCTTGATGCAGCAGAAGAAGCGTCTGGTGATCTTTACCTTGATGACGGCGACTCGTACTTGTACGAAGCTGGTGAACTCGTTTGGCGCCGGTTCAATGCTGCGAAGAGTGGCAAATCCACCTTCAAGATTACCAGCGAGGACTTGGTTGCGATCAACAATGGACAAAACGTGGTTGACGGCGCCATCGTTCCAGTGAGCGGTCCTAATGCCTTCAAGGAGTCTGTTTCTGCTGTACGGGTGGAGAAGATTGTCGTTTATGGCTTGAAAGCGAAGCCGAGCAAAATTACGCTGGCAAATGGTGGTGAAGTAGAATGGGACTTCGTTGCCGGTACCTCAGCCAAATCTGGAGAAGGTGTTGCAAGCGCATTGACGATGCGTGATCCTGCGGTCAGGATAACAGAGGACTGGAGCATCGAGATTACTTTATAGACACGCCGGATTCAACGTATACAGTTTTCATGAACCTTTGGCTATTTACATGTCTACGTCTTTGCGAGTGTAACCGTCCACCTCCAAGCCCGGGCTCTATGAGATGAAACATGAACGCATCTATGCACAGGGTATATCTTTCAGTCTCAAGGGCGTGTCCAAAGCGTCTGCCTATTTATGCTTCTGACGCGCTGGAGCGTTCGTAATAGTGGATGCCACTTTCTGGGCATGTGGTCTTGGTTGTCGTGTCAACAGCGTGGAAATCGAGGTTCTGAACTGGACCGAGTGAGTGGCTGTAATACCAGACCTCGCTGAGCACTTTGTTGTGGCAGCCGAGATAAGGGAGGGCACCAGTCTTGGACTTGAGTGCATCTTGCATGTCGCTAAGCTTATAGGTTGTCGAGTTTGAAGGGACGATATCAGCTGCTGCCAGCCATTCATACGTTGGGTACTTTAGAAAGGTCAGCGCTGCCTTTTGGCAAGTATCCCAGGCGAAAGCCTTACCTTCAACCACGCTTTGGTTACAGTCTCAAAGAAGTCGATGAGGTCTTCGTGTTGTGTGTCAGAGGAGTAGCACTTCGTGTCAAACGTGGAAAAGCAAGTTCCATGCTTGGAGTATTCGTGAGCCCAAAAGGAGGCATCACTGGAGCCTTGTGAGACCCAGTATTTCTTCATGAATGCAAGGAGGTCATCCCTGCCGGCGGCTGTGATGAAAGTATCGACCTTTGGGCCAGAGTAGCGAGGAACGGTCTGTCCATTGACTGTAGACGGGCTGCAAATAACGTCAACGAACTGGGTTTGACTCCAGGGTCAATAGAAACTAACCTGGGTCTTTCATCAAACTGGCGCTCGAAATCGCAATATGATTCGAAGCTGCCATCGCAGTTATCGGGCCAGAGACCTGTTTGGGCAAGTTCAGCGACATCATCGCAATGTGTCAAGATGCATCGTACCATGGATTGTCCAGTTGTTCTTGGGAAGCAGTTGTCCAGACTTCTCCATGCCTGTATATGTATCCCAGAACTAGGAGGCTGGTTGAGAATCACAGCTCGTACACAACAGAAGTTGGGCTCACCTGGGTCTGTATAACCAAACCACCTGGCGTAGGGGTGCAGCAAGTATCTGTTATCTCCGTCTGTCCCAAGAACGTATGAGTATCAGACCGTTGCACCGGACCGATGTGGCTTACCGTGTTCTCACAGCTGAGGAACTGGGGGATCGAAGTGCAAGTGCCATTGGAACCGCTTGTAGATCCACCACTACCGTGGTTCTTGCGGTATTCAAGGATTGCACCAGAGGAAAAGGTGATGAAGGGAGCGAGCGTTAAGAGGGCCTTGAGCGAAAGAGTGAACATGATGGAATGAGTGAGTAGTGGGTCCTTGGTCGTGTGATCGTCAAAGGATTGACTGGAGGGTCAGGATTTCTTGTGCAGGTGCAGTAAACTTGAGCTACGGGCAGCCCGTATTTATAGCAGTAGGTTTGGGAGCCACAGCAACCGAGTTGACAATGGATTGAATAACAGGACCTACACGGCGAAACGGGGGGCGAACCACCCGTATGGCCTGGGGCGCGCGGTCAAATCTTTTCTTAGTACGGTCCATGCGGCCACTGTCAGTTCGTGTATCGCGGCCGCTGGTTTTTGGAGGCCCTCGTACGGATTGATTCATGCCGAAGAAGACTTGGTTACCGGTATTACGAACAGAACCGTCCACCATCGGCGTTCAGTGGGCAATGGAGAGCTCCAACGATGCAAGGGGCAAAGAACTTCGCATATCCTAGGTCCATACGGTCTCACTGTGAGATAACGTCTTCGTTTTTGGTTACTTTTTCAGCTCCTTAGAGTTCTCCCGGACTACCGGTGTTTGTGAGGGAGGAACACCTCTGCTCCTGAACGTGTCAAGGTGTATAGACGAGTTGTCGAAGAAGAGAACGAGTTTAAACCACTTTGAAGTATCTTCAGCGGACAAGGTAGGGACCGCAAAAGAATGTTGCACGCGGTTTTCCACACAAAGCTCTCTCCACTTTGACAGACCATGTCGGCATATGGGACAGTACAGCCGCCAGCTAAACCACAGGTTCTCCTAAGCCCCACAATATACCTGATCTCACGAAAGACACACACTCGGTCCCCGTCGTATGTGAAGGTGGAGCCGCAAGCCGATCTAGGATGGACGCACATCGCCGTTTTCCATCTGACATCACGAGATGCACCTCCAGAGTTGATCGATGTGTTGTATGAAGAGTTTGCGGAAGAACTGGAGAGAGACGAGGCGCGCACGTACCCACAGGAAAAGGGGATGACCAAGGAAGAGTTTGTGGCGTACTACTTTGCGAGAGATGTCTTTGTTGGACTCGGATTGGCCATCGATCCCGGGAAAACTCCATACGATAGCAGTCGAACGCTTGAGGATGCCAGGGCCGGGCGAGATTGGAAGTCCGCCGTGGCTGGTTTCTACTATGTGTGTTTACATTCCGTGTACTCACACGATACCTGAATACTTGTTACTGATGTCGTTTTAGATCAAGCCAAACTATCCCGGTCATTCGAGTCATGTACGTTGAGCTTGGACTGCCATCCTTTTTGATTTCACATCTCTGAAATGACTCTACGTATAGCTTTGCAATGCCGGATTTGTGATTCCGCATACTCGTAGGGGTCAAGGGCTCGGAAACATCCTGGCCAGGTCGTTTCTCCACTATGCGCCCGCACTAGGCTACCGCGGTTCGGTTTTCAATCTCGTATACGTGGATAATCCCGCTAGCATCAAGATATGGGATACACTCGGATTCCAAAAGGTCGGACTCATTCCTGGCGCGGGCAAGCGCGTTCGCAAGGCAGCTGATGGCCAGAAAGAAGAAGTGTATTACGTCGATGCACATGTCGTTTACAAGAGTTTTGACTAGGTGGAAACAATAAACTTACTCGTTTTGTATAAAATCCCCCTCCTCCATCTGAGAACGCCCGTCTTTCGGATAGACCCGTTTGCAAAATCAAAATGATAGCGATGATAGCAATCAATTCTGTATCAGGAAAGGCTCAATGCGAACAGTTGGCGGTGGTCATATCCGGCGGCTCTAGCGCTTGGGAGTCGGGAAACAATGTAAAGCGATGCGCTGCGCTGCACAGTTCTGAGCGATGACCCCGCGATATCAGAAAAAAAGACACGAAAGAGGCGGGCAAAATATCTCTCAGCTATGTACGAATCAATGCATCGAAAGTAAGGTTGCTGGATGGCCAGCCACACTAACGCCCAGAACCGAGCGCGCGTGTTCGCAATTCCGAGACACGCAGTGCCCCTGAAATGCCAGGGCGCCAAAGAAGGAATCAATGACGTGAAAAATTACACGTTCATAACGTAGCTTGGAAATGCTACCGAAATTGGCAGAAGCGCCACGTAGACCCGCCTGGGCATACCAAACGGCCAAGTCTAAAATGTAAGCGCGGAGGAACGCGTCATGATGGCGAAAGGATCTTGCTGCCCGAGGGGGGATTTCAAGATCCGACTTGGTTGCGGGGGCCTGGGTTTTTGGTTGGGAAAACCGGGGTTTTGGGGATTGGTTCTTCGGTTCCTTGGAAGGTTGCCTTTTTTCTTGGTTTTGAAGGAGATAGGGCCCTAGACACACGGGCGTGTGTGTGTATACTTGCTATAACCGTCAGAAGACGGCTAAGGGGCACTCTTGAAACGTCCCGTTTTACGGATCCAAATGAAATTACGAAGACGGGCAGTTGGCATCTATCACAAGGAAGAGCGATGGGCGGGCGATGAATAGATCTTCTGTACGCGCGCCGCCCGTCTGCTCTGCTTGATTGCACAGGAGCGAAGAGTCACCGCGATGACAAGGAAGTAGGACTTCTGGCACCCCGCCGCAGTTTTTCCAAGGGAGTAATTATTTCGGAAAATAATAATAAAACCCTGTCCTTTCCAATCCCGATTTCTGGAGCTTCGAGTGGCGTATGTCGTTGTAAGCCAGGCAAGTCCGGCTGACACAGCCGGAGTAGCCAGAGCGAGCACATTGCTGGCCTTTATTAGCTAAGCCTAAAGCCGGCAGGCCCAGTCTCCCGGTCGGGCTTTGCACGTTGCTCGTTGGTTGGTCATACGCCCAGATTGGTCAGATCTTGGTAGATTCTCAGAAGGATGAGCCGCGAATGGCCAGTTGGTCCGGATTGGATGTAGATCCTACCTGTTCGCAAGGGTTCACACCTGTCAATCGATTTTTACAATTACTTTTTATTATTATTATTTAGATTTGAAAAAAAGAAGACGTTGACCTTGTGGCACTGCGGATTCGGGGGCTGCTGTATGCAGTGGCCTATCCCAGCCGTTGCCTATGCTTGGTCGTGAAGGAAGGCGAGCGCGTTGTTTTCATTGTCTGGCGTTGCTCAGAGTCATCGCATCATGAAGCCGAGATGAACGTTAGGCATTGTCTGTCCAAAATGAAAGAAACAACACGTACCAGTTCAGAGTCAAAATGGGCGCCACTGACTGCACAAGGCAGGCAGCGATACCAGCAAAGATCCCGTGACATGTAACAGTAACCATGCATGGATCGGCGTGTGTTCGGGCCTGATGCGCGCGCGCGCCTCCAAGTGGCCGCGGAGTTTGCTCCTCGTGTGGAAGGCGTTCAACGTCGTGTTCGCGTTCTAAAAATGGGAGGACCCCGTATATCCCATTGTTCAGTCAGGCGGCGCCGAACGTGACAGGTAGACTGCCAAAACAAGCATTTCGTAGGTCGGATGCTCGACAAAGGCTCAAGTCCAAACTGAGCGACGAATAGAAAGTGTGCAAAATCATCGTGCGATTCGCGCTAAGTTCAACTCGCTTTCAAACTTAGTGCACACGAGAGAAAGTTATTTTGAACACTTTCTTCAATTCGTAACAATCTAGCTAAGGGTTACTACACACGTCGGGAACAATACGCATTAGCCATAGCAGCGTGACATTGAACCAGATAAGGGATGAGAGAGGAATCGACGCGAAATGGGAAGGAGTGTCTGACGAAGGCGTCGCACAGAGAGTGAGACGGTTCGCGGGAGAGACAGAAGAGAGAAAAGAGAAGATCGAGTCGGGACAGCAGAAGAATCCAAGTATAACTGAAAAGAGATTTATGGAGAGTATGACGAGTTGCTACCGAGGGTGGGATATACGGCGTGTAGGGTAGAGAAGTAAGAGTGGATCGCGGCGGGGTCGTGAGGTAGGTGGGTGTCGCTTTGAGATGTTGAGATGTTATTGCTACAGGGGATTGAGGGGATGGAGCGGGGGACCAGCGACGACGGTGTTGTTGAAGCACAGAGCGCGAGAGTGAGGGACGATGCGAATGCATCATCCGCCACAGTAGAGGGCCCACATTCGCAATCGAATGGTGATGACAACAGAATTGATAATGATATGGTAAAGCGTAGTGCAAAAAAGGGGCGAATGCGTCTATACGGTTCTGCGTGTGCGTGTGCTTTGCAAAGTGTGCAAGACCATCGTGCTGGGAAGCGTCCATTCGTAAGAGAGAAAAAACCAATTCGCCGAGCTCAATCGGCGCCGGGTCGTCCGGTGGGGTCAGCGCAATCCAAAGGTTGTGTAAGTGCGGTGTCGGAGGCGGATGCATATGGGGGGATGACCATAGAAGCGAGAAGAGAAGAGAGAGAAATCATGAGGAAGCGTTGACCTTTGAGAAACCCTGGCGAAGCGAGTACGGCCGAGTTGTCGGGGTCGGTGTCGGATGAGAAGGTAGCGTAGGTCGGGTTGCTTTTTTGGGAGGAAAAAGTTCGCGAGGGAATTAAAGGTGCATATGAAGAAAAAAGTCCTATCGAAAGTGCCGAAAGGATAGATAAAGACGGCGGCGGAGGAGGAGAGAGGAGAGGATGCGAGGAGGAACCGGTTGGATGAGTTTTTTGCGAGACAATGAACACGAGTATTGCAAGGAGAAGCAGATGATACACGACCAAAAAGAATCGAACCGGACGAGACGTTGACAGCGGACAAGTGTCGGAGCGACGACGAAGACGACGACGATGATCGAGATGAGCGAGTCTATAAGATGCGTCCCCCTAAGTGTAGGTCTAGGGTGCGGAACCAGCGGCTGCAGCGACATAAGGTGCAGCAATGCGGCTCGCGTTTGGGACGCGGCGCGGCGCGCTGCACTCGGATGTGCAAGCAACGGACCGATGTAACACTCAGGTCCTAGCAGGGAGAGAGGCGCCGTGGACGCTCAAAACGAAAAGGGAAGGGTCGTCGAAATCCTCGACAGGAGGTGGGTACGCAGGTAAGCCCACGTACGTCTCCATTACCCACCCCACTCACTCACCCATCGTCACGCTTCCCGTCCGGCTGGACCTTCCCCACAGCATGTGAGAGAGGGTCTAGAGCCTACCAGACAGTAGGACCGGCGAACGCGAACGATGGATCGGTGGTGTGTTGATGGTGGGATATCGAGGTGACGGGCTTCGACTTGATAGCGCTGTCGGTGTTCATCATGTTGCCATGACTCGAGGAGTGCGCGATCGCACCCTGGTCGTCGCCGGAGGGTGGAGTTAGGCATTCCTCGTCAGAGGTCTCGGGAGACGACTCGTTCGAACGAGAAGGGGTAGGGGGAGAGGAGGGTCCGGGCGATGGGTAGGATTGGGCTGGGGCGGATCCCATAGAGTTCTGGCGGGCGGTCGAGGACGAGGTTGCGTCGACGGAGGCGAGTTGAGGAGCGGTCGAGGTGGAGGTAGAGGCGACGGGAGCAACTGCGACTGGAGTCGACACCCATTGGGGTGGGACGGGACCGCAATCGGGACCGTACTCCTTCTTGACGCGTTGAGTAAAGGCCTCGAGCTCGGGTCCCTCGACGTGGAGGAGCCACTCAAGATACGAGCACATCTCGCGCTCCATCTGGTTAACCTCCTTCAAGGTGTACAGGTTCTGGCCGACGATGCACCAGGACTTGTTGGAGTAAGTGTCATCGCAGATGACCTTGGAGGCGATCATGAAGGCGGAGATGAAAAGTCTGTGTCCACTCGAGCCACGAGCGGCGGGGAAACGCTCCTTTAATCTTGCGAGGAGGAAAAGCGCGGTGAAAACAACCACCTCGGGCAGTCTAGTGCGGTGGATCGCGTAGGCAATAAAATGGGCCAATGGCGGGCATGGAGCACTTCCGTTGCCCGGCGTCGAGCCGTTAAGGAACATGGGGACGTTGGGGCACGAAAAAAGAGCTCCAATGAATCGTCCGCACATCTTCGATAGATCTTCGTATCCGTAGAAGACGTCTCCAGTAACTTTGGGCTGTAAACGACGACCAAAAAATCGAGAAAAAAACGGAGATTGTTGAGTAACCTGGTTCGTAAGGATTTACATTAATAAAACTCGGCGCACCGTAGGAGCCGCGACGACAACTGGAGGGGCTTTGGCGGGCACGGCCACCTTCCTCCTGCCTCCGACGGCAGGCGAATTTGATCGTTGAGGAGGACCGAAAATACTATTGCTAGCAGCGGTCGCTCCTATCGGAGGCTGGACGGCATTGTAATGAGCAACAGCAGCCATGTGGGATTGACTTGAAGAGGGATGGGCAAAGACGCCGTGGTGAACGGTCTTGTTGAGGTCGTTAGGAGTTAAAGTAGAAACTGAAACAAGAGTAGACGACGAAAGGGGACTCTTCGTAGTCGTCGTAGAGAAAATTGGTTTGAGAAATAGGAGGGAGGAGAGACGGCGAGAGTCCTTGAAAAAGCGGCGGGGCAGAGGAGATGGGAATGCGAGCGTTTGGGGGGATTGTTATAGGGACCTCAAGGCTCCACGGGCGCAAGCGATAGAATTAAAATTGAATTCAAATACAATTCAATCCGGGTGATGTGTATTTCAATTTTAATTCAGCCACTGACTTCCCAGCTGACTGTGTATGAACGGCTGACCGAGTTTCCGGTTGGGGTCCCAGTCATAACCCCCCGGGATAACTGCAATAGCCTGAGAGCCCCTAAGGAGCGACGTTCCGCTCAAGAGTAAGCTTCCGAATATTCTGGATTATCCAAGTTTATTCGTGAAGCAACAATGCCGTGTTCGTTCTTACAACCTAGTCGGATCCCTCACCTTACACATGAGGTCAAGGGCCCCGTGGCGGCGGGCCAGGCTAAGTTCGGAGATCCATGAACATCTCGGTCTCGGTTTTTTCTTTTCTTTTTTCTTTTTGCATTTTAGATTTTACATGGCGCCTCTGCCACCGCCATGGCCGTGGCCCGTCTAGTTCCCGATGCCGTCGCTCGCAAAACAACGTACGATTCCGACTGACTAAACTGCTTGCAGATAGAGGCTTGCAGATTGTAGATTACAGATTATGTTGTACTATTACTGGAGACGGTCGTCCAGTCGAAATGAAAACAAAAAAACTACGCCACCCCTGCAGGGTATTCCTGCCTCGCGCTTTAGGTGCCCTACATGCCAGTCCGCATCACGGCGGCGGCACATTTTCAATGACACCGACACCAACAATGTCCGCTGGACCCCTGGGCTGGCTGGGTTGTTTGCCTGTTGGTCAATGACTTGGCCGCTGACACCCCTCTTGCGGCTGGACAAACTAGCAGTGTGGATTTCAAGACTGGCACGTAGGGTCCTAACGTGGACGGCGTCTAGAGATTGTCAAGGACTGAGCCGAAAATTCGTTTACTTATTCTCGATGAAATATTCCCCGGTAAACTGTCTACACGTCTCGAGTTCAACGGCACGACCCCCTCGATCACTTCCTCGACTGGACTAGCCAACTAGACAATGATGATAGCAGCTATAATAACAATATTTGGATATATGGGAATGAAATATCATCTCCTCCTCCGTTGTCGGTCCCCTCGGTTACCCTCATAAACGCCGACTACAACCATCACGACCGAGTCCTCTCGCCCGCCACTGCCTCTGAGCCTTTCACCGATATTAGTTCACTCGGTCAAGCTGAGACCGCATGCTACGTCAAGCAACAGGCAACAGCATTTCTCATTTCGTGCTTGCTGGCTCTCCCATATATAGTCCCTTGCATGCTCTTGATCAAGGAATATCAAGGCGTATACTACGAAGCAAAGAGTGTATATAACTAAAGCATCTGTCAGAAACGTTAGCCAGGCTTCTCTCCCCCTGGAAACTCAGATCTCTCCCACGTCCGACTCTATTCATCTGGCGCACCGCCGAACCAACCACTGCAAGCTGTCTATCTAACGAAAAAGCAGCTCCAACAGACGTGACGGATCGTTGACATTTCTCAAGAAGTATCGCATTTTACGATTGCCATCTCATCTAAGGAAATAAAATATTTCAAATGATTTGCTCAGCAAATACGTTTTTGTATTAATTTGTACTAAGAAAGAAATGCGATTAATTGTGCCCTCATGCTAGCCTTGTGTTATACATGTGTGCCATATATATATATATTCATCGCTTGGGAAAAAGGCCCCTCCCCCAAGTTCTGACCGATCGACTTGAGAAAGGAAGGAGTCACAGCGGGAGAAATAATAAATTTTAATAAAACAATTTACCTTCGTCGAATTCCGGCCGACCGCGGGACAAGTGTCCGACACCCCAGACCACCACTTTATCGCGTGGCAGAGGGATGGTCTACAGGGCTAGGGACCCCAGTCAAGCCCGATTCCAATCGTTTATTCTCTCTCGTAAAAACCAATATCCCCTGTATTATTCCCTCTTGACTTCCGGCTCGGAGATCGGAGCTGACTTTGCAGGCTGGAGACGGGACCATATGTCAGAAAAGTCAGGCGGGGGTTGAACGAAAACGCCAGGCTGGACAAAAATAAAATCAAAAACAAAAACTGGAATATGTCGTGAATCGTCAGGTACGTTTTTTTCCGAGTGCGATGACCTCTCGAGTGGAGTGTACGAAGGCGATTACTCAGGAAACAACGTTGCTTTTGTCGTTCATATCACAACACCGGAGGAGCTACCTCACATCCGTGCAAACAAAAGCTGCGATTCCTTGCGTGAAAACGTGCGGTGGATGGAAATGTCGCCAAAAGGCTAAGTCAGCCGGGACAACTATATTAAACTTTCGAATTAATACCCAACTAAGAAGCCATTTGCAGTGCCGAATACCTGGTGGCTTCATCCTTCTCTTCTTGGACTGGCTGTTCATCGTCATGGATCCACATCGCACACATCCCCACTATCGTTCCCAATCTAATCGTGACGCACGAAACATCATACAAAACGTTACAAGCAAGCGGATAATTGACTGACTGACCTGCCGTGCCCGTTGTTTGGGGCTCGCAATGACATGCGCTGACATTCGCTTAGTATCGTATTACGACCCACAAGGGTACGAGGTTTCATCAACGAAGTACCCCAGAACCCATTAATTTGCAGTCGTTTTAACCACGCATAATTCGCGGTTGTTTTTGCGCATTCCTGTGCAAGAGGCGTTCATGAGCCTCTTGGCTCGGACATGGATCGCCCGAATCGTCGGGTCGTCGAGCGCTCTGCCTGCAATCTTTCCAAGTCCGACACGGAGAGCGATGCAAACCAACAAAATACCTTGTGGTGGCTGCTCCCTGCTACTTCTCTTCACGTTAGTCCGCGCCGGCAGGAGATTCCCATCTGCCAACCGTCAGATGTGCTAGTTCCAACTCGGCTACCTAGTCGATTGCCCTGAACTCACCATCAATCAGTATTTTCCCATGACAGAATTGTTCGGCACCTCGGGCTTGTCTCCGCCTTTGCAGGTTTATTTGCCTGCGCGTATGGCGCTAACGGACGATCTGCAACATGCATCCCATCCCCGTGCCCCTGTTTGCCATCTTCTGACAGTCGAACTGACAGTGTCTCAGAATTAGAACCGAATAATAATTATTATTCAATTCCTTTTGGCATGCCCAGTGAGACCGTATACCAGTTTCTATCTGACAGGCCAGCCCAGGCGCCGCCTCGATTCTAACACCAACAGGGATGCATACATCACCGTCGTCCCCCTCTTTCATAGCCTCGGTGGTCCATCGTCGCCGCTGTCGTTGCCTGTCCGTTCCGCGCATCATATCCTGCATCCCAGCATCGAGGACGGGCGCTGCACTGTCTACGGGTAAGTAGGTCGAGCCCGAGGATAGCGTAAATCTCGGTCACGTCGCACTAACCCTAAGCCTCATGTTTTGGTTTTCAAAGAGAAGAGCACGTCGAAAGGCTTGCCTTGTAT
>KN824282.1:773130-803612 GCA_000827415.1 Serendipita vermifera MAFF 305830 | reverse complement strand
AAAAAAACTATCAAGACGGACGCACCAGCAATTCTCAAGTGCGGTATCAGACACAGACACAACCCCGCCGCAAGTAAGCCAGCCCGATAAAGAACGAATCCAATCCGTTGGCGTTTTACATGTACACATTATTCAGTCGAAAGGAAATTGGTCGGCGCCTGAGGCGGGCTGCCCTATCGTTACAATATGACGAGAGTGGAAAAGACGCCGAACTCTCGGTGATGATGGATGCCTCAACCGCTGGCGCCAATAAATTAAAAGAGCACTGATCGTTTTGCGTTATATATTCAGTTCCGGATGCGACTGTTACTCTCGTATTGGGCGTCTCCCTGGAGAAAGGCTTCGCCCATCAATGTCATCTCAATCCGGCATTCTCAGGACACCTCTGCCTGCCTGCTCCTTCTGTTGTTCTTGCATCGCCTCCTATTTCGTATTCGACCAACCGGGCGGGCTAGGTCAGGCTGGGTATGAAGAGAGGTGAAAGAATGCAAGAATGCCTGCGTCCCTTGTTCCTGCTTGCGAACTGCACGTCAATCTGTCCTACTTCCTGCGCTCTCCGGGGTCCCACCGCGTTATCAATGCGTTTGGCAAGATAACGAGGGATCATCGTTGGGTTCTGGCATTCTCTCATAAGAGCTGACGCGGCGCATCAGTCGAATTTTCTCAACGTGCAGTGGTTTGGTACCCTGTGCAATTTAAACATTTATTTTCTTGACATATGGTGGACCGGTAAGAGTGAGCCTGCCGTTCGCCTTTCTCATCGCTCCTAAATCATTCCGTCGTGCATGGTAAATCCTGCGTTAAAGCATTCTTCTTTGATTCAAACATATCTGTGGTACAGTTCTTGGCTACGTCTGCTCTGATGTTGTCTTTCTCGGAACGACCTCTACCCGGTCCACTCTAGGGTTCGAACCCATGCGGAAGGACCTACACACCATGATTAGAACTGAAATGACTTGACGAATCAAGGCTACTTACCTCGACCCAATACCCATCCGGGTCCAAGATGAACGCAATGTTCCTCATCCTCCCATCCGTCAAATTCTTCCTAAACGGCACTCCAAGAGACTCGAACCACGCACAAGCAGCTTCGATATCGGGTACGGCAATGGCGAGGAAATAGCTCATAGGACTACATAACAAGAGGGAAACCAGATGTAGAGCCCCCATTTTATCCAAGGGTTGATTTGATGGAGTGATAGTACACGAATAGCGAGTAACTGGTTCGTAATCATGATATAGAGTCTTTGAATGACTGCCACACCGACAATTTCGACCTTGCAACTGGAGGCTTAAGCGGTTATTTTCAATCATTAAGGTGAATACATACAACTATGAGCAGAATAATCAACGAGGAATATATCCATTTTTGTTCTTAAGCTAACTTGGCAACACCCACAGAATATCGCGGCCAGCCCACTCTCAGCCACCACCGCGTCGAGTCTCGCAATGGGGGCAGTATGGCCCGAAAAGGTCCTTCGCCAATTCCAGACGATCCTCCTTAATCCATTGGGAGCTGATTTTCACGGCGCGTACAACAAGTTGCTCAACACACTTTTTCCGCCCGACTCTGATTTCACCGTGGTCCCGCAATATCTCAAACCTAGCTCCACACTAACATCCGAGTCTATCGTCACTTTTGAAATCTTTCTCGAGAACCGACCCGTCCTAATGCTGGAGCTCAAGACCCCAGGAGACCTCAACTACGTCTCTACACGCGAGGCGGCTGACTCTCAGATCAGACAACGCATGGTGGATTTAGTTGGTAAGTCTGATTTTCATCTTCTCTGACTTTCATGGACAGCCCCTAAATACAATCAATCTATAACCAGCCACCTGTCCCATCCCTACGCTCCACGCGATCAGCGCTATAGGAACGGCTCTTTGCTTTTATTCCCTGGAGACACAGAATCCGAACGCAGAGATTAAGCCATTGAACATAGCGCGCCATCCCACAAAAAATAAACGATACGGCACCTAAAGACAGATGGAACTTCGACGTTGTGTCTTCAGCGGCAGCAGCGAAGCTCCGCGAGGTCGTCGAGGAAGTTAAGGAAGCGTGTGAACGCCTTTGAGAGCCTTTCTGTGGAAGTGCAGGCGGGGAACGGAGGACGTTGGCACCAGCAACCACCGTATATCAGACAGGAATGCCCGACACGATTTCTACTCGATTTCAGCTTTCTACGCACGAAAAAGCCGTCGTTGGCCTTGCTTATTCCGAGCGATTATCACAATTCGTCTACTGGCCATGCGCATCCATTGTCAACAAGTGCCAACTTACAGTTTGTACTCTCCTCTTCTTTTCTATCTTGACTCCGCTTGTTCACACTTCTGTGCCAACTACACACCCGATATCATAGGTTAACTTCTGTATTCTAGGGCTTTTTGCCGAATAAACGGAATCACAAAGGTTGTGCTTATTAAGTTCGGTGGCAAATCTTGCGTTAGACATTCTTCTTGGATTCAAACATATTTGTGGTACAGTTCTTGACTACGTCTGCTCTGATGATGTCTTTCTCGGAACGGCTTCTACCTGTCCACTCTAGGGTTTAAACCCATGGGGAAGGACCTATACACCATGATCAGTACTGGAACGACACGACGAAACGAGGCCCACTCACCTCGATCCAATACCCATCCGGGTCCAAGATGAACGCAATGTTCCTCATCCTCCCATCTGTCAACTTCTTCCTAAACGGCACTCCAAGAGACTCGAACCTCGCACAAGCAGCTTCAATATCGGGCACGGAAATAGCGAGATGACCAAAGCCCCTATTTGGCTCCTCGTTTCCGGAGGTGTACCCTTTAAAATTCGGGTCACTTTCCGTGCCGTGATTGTGAGTCAGTTCGATCAACGCTATATAGAGTGTACATATGCTGCTGATGAGTATATGCCTTGGCCAGAAAGGCGAAAAGAGGGCATCTCACTCACCTTCCCTGTTAGCGGCTCCTCCGCTTTTCACGCTATCACCTCCGTGATCATAGCCAAGGAAATAGAGTGTAAAGTCGTCATTGGGATAGGCTACCGCGTGTTGGATGTCAGTAGGATGGCAGAGCCATCCTGATCTAGCGAAATGCACTATACAAAACTCACTGTCGATTAGGGTCATGCCAAGTACTTCCTAATGATACGATATCACTCCGAGTGCTTTTTCCCCATTTGAGCAGAGCGCACCTGATAGAATTTGAGTGAGGCGTTGTGATCCTTTACTCTGATCATCGTGTGATTGAACATGAATCCATCTGTGCCAGCGACACGGGGCATTTTTGTAGCTTGAGAATGTAGAGAACAATGAGTAAAACTGGTGGGGATAAGAGTGATTCGGGGCGGTGGCTATGCGACGACGTCAGGCGGGTGGCTCGCAAAGATCGTAGAGCTCAGTTGCCGGGAACACTAACGCCGGCGGATGCGATAATATCGTTGGAGCTGACCTCGCTTGGCATTTTTGCACTTCAAGCACGTTCGCGACGACGACCATAGGCAATGTCTGAACACACTCCTTCTGGCACCCAACTGCCTTCCCAATATCGCCCGTAAGCTCATCTTTATTCGTCCACTCGTGTTCAAACCGTTCTCGATAGCGTCGGAGTCGCCCTCGCAGTCGCTTCTGGTGTCTTTATCGGAGCAAGCTTTGTCGTCAAGAAAAAGGTTTGCATGCGATTTGGGCTGCCCGCCTTTGAAACAACCTAGCTCATGCCCGTCATCCCACGCAGGGCCTAATCGCGAGCCAAGGCGGACATGCAGCCGGCGAGGGTGTAGCTTATCTCAAGAATGCAGTATGGTGGACTGGAATGATAATGGTTCGTCAACTCTTTCCATTTCTTCCAAAGGCCTCTCCAAGAATTGACGAAACGCTTCCTTTGCGAACCCCCTGTTAGATGATAGCCGGCGAGATCATGAACTTTGTTCGTATCCCTATACATTTTTAAAACAAAGTGCCCAATCCTCATGTGAATTCAAGGGCGCATACGCTTTCGTCGAGGCTATCGTTGTCGTACGTTTCCTCGAGACCCATGCGCTACGCCTACTCAATGCTCACACCGGAATGTAGACCCCGCTCGGTGCTCTTTCAGTGGTCGTATGCGCAATACTCTCGAGTTGGTTCCTCAAGGAGAAACTGACCACTCTTGGGTGGCTTGCTTGTGCCGAATGCATCTTCGGCTCCATCATAGTACGCACCTAGTCCAGCGACAATTACGACAGTTTAAACCCCTGTATAGATTGCTCTCAATGGACCGAGAGAGGATGCAGTAGCGACGATTCAGGATTTCAAAGAGGTAGCATCTATCTAGTCCCCTACTTGTCAGCCGCATGTACTGACACGGGTCTTGCGGTAGATTTTCCTAGCCCCGTGGTTTCTCACTTGGGGATCGTGAGTCAAACGTGTGTGTAGCCGGATCGACGCATTAACATCGTATTACAGTCTCTGTTTAGCAACCTGTCTCGCCCTCATCATCTTTGCGGTACCTAGATGGGGAGAAAAAACCATGTTGGTTTATGTCGTTATTTGCTCATTATTCGGAGGCCTCTCCGTGTCGTGCATTCAAGGACTGGGTGCTGCCATTTTGACAACGTACATTTTGCTTTTCGTCTCTGGAGGCTCCATGTGACTAATGTGGCTTATAGAATCCGAGGCGAAAACCAGTTCAAGAACTGGTTCATCTACTTCCTCATCGTCTTTGTTATTTCCACTCTACTGGCCGAAATCTTTTACCTCAACAAAGCACTCGCCCTGTTTAATACAGCAATGGTCACACCAACTTACTACGTAAGACTCCAATAACCCACAAGTCTCCCTTCCCTAATCCTTTTTGGAATAGGTCATTTTTACATTCTGTGTAATCGTCACGAGTGCGGTATGTATCAATCAACCGGACATGGTGGGGACAATGAACTGACCTATTTGATTAGATTCTATACCAAGGGTTCAAAGCCAGCGCATCCACTGTACGGGACTCATCCTTCGTTTACCAATGTACTCAACTCTTCGCAGATCATTACGTTGGTCCTCGCTTTCCTCACCATTTGTGCTGGTATCACTCTACTTCAACTCTCAAGAGTCGATCCCAAGAAACTCAATGTGGACGAAAAGACGAACCTGCTTCTTGCGGCCAACCAGCAAGAGATCGAGAATCCAGAAGCACAAGATCCCGAAAAGGCGATTGAGGATCCTGGTATGCTGCTACTTACCACCTGTTAAACTTGGTCCATCTGACATATCTTTACAGGAATCGACGCGCTTCGTGCATTCGGCACTCTGGGCACAATCAACCGTGCCCGACGTCGAACAATCTATGACGACAACGGCAACATTGTACGTCGAGGAACAATCTATTCTCAGCGAGGTACAATGTATTCGCAAAATGGTCATTCAGGGAGCCAGGCCTCCCCCATTCAACTGCGCAAGCGTCTGCCGAGCAACAACGCCACCACGCCCAATGGCTCTACTGTTGCCCATCCACAGCTCCCGGTCCCTCCTGCCGCACATGTGCACCACGGAACAGGACACGTCGCGTTTCCCAACCAGGGACCCGCCTCCATCAGAGAGTTGGACGAACACGAGGGCTCTGAACCAACCATGTCAGCCCTTCTCAGGCGCGAGAACCTCACATCATCTCCTACACCCATCTCTGCACATCAGAGTTATCTCGGTGTTCGTCCAATATTTGGGCCTCCTTCGCCATCGGGAAGCTCGCCGATACGATTGCACAAGAAGAGCGAACCAACAACACCAACTGTCACTGAACCCGCGCAACAACCAGAGCTACAGCGGCCCATGAGCATGCCTGACATGAAGGAGCAACTTCCCCAGGAGAAGACTGAGAAGGATGAAGCGACGATCAAGGTACAGAGCCCCACCCCGTGATTCCTATTGGGTCGGAAATATTTTCTCGTATTCATGAAAAGGGACAAGAGGACATAGGATTCGTCTTACGACGTAGCTTACGACAGGTTCTGCCTCGTTTAGCATGTAGATAAGTAAACCCCCCGATACCGTTATTATGCACCGCTCAGCAGGCGGTTTCGTTGCAACAATGTTCAGCTTTCGTGTTTTTTCAAAAATTGTGGGATACAAGAAGTAGCCAAAATGGTTAGGATACCGCCATGAGACTGTGGAGATTCCTCTTTCTGATGGTTAGAGCTTTTGATGATTGATTCGTTTTATATGAATTGTTGTCGTTTTCTCCAGCATAGCCAAAAAGAACTCAATATCTGCCTTGAGCGCGATCATCAGCCCGATAATAAGCTCCTTGGGCAGGACCAGAAGGAATTGAACGACGGTCTCCAGAGTATTCTTGCCCCCGACCTGCCAACGGACCATAGTTTGGCTGAGTGTAATGACCACCCGCTATGCAAGAAAGTATAAGTTACAAGTGGTAGGGAGAAATGTTGCATCTACATACCAGGAGCAGGAGGTGGCAAAATGTATCCATCGTCTGGACCTCTTGGTCTCTTTGCCGGGGGCCGCGGATCGGGTCTATAGTCTCGTCGCAGGGGTGGACTAGAACTCCTTGGACGCACACGAGGAGCCTCACGAAGGTATGAGCCCGTCGGAGGCAACAGAGGAGCACCATAAGGTTCGCGATCATAGCCGCGGGGGTCATGAGCAGGAGGGTGCGGCGGATATGGATCATGGGCATTGCGAGCATTCAGACTACGTGGACCATCTCGTTCAGGAGGATACCCGCGTGACGGAAGAGCAGCTGTATGCGGTATTCTCGGACCTCTTGTATCACTTTGAGGAATCATTGGACCGCGAATGTCTCTATCACGATCTCTTTCGTAGGGTCTGTCCAAAGGATGATCCACATCACGGCGCTTATTGTCCCATTCCCCAGGTCTATAGTCTCTTCGAGGCGCATACCCAGCTTCATCGGGATATCCTACTTCACGAGGACCAAGGCGGCGGTCGTCTATTGGAGGAGGGGGTCGATAGTAAGTATCTCTACCAGGAAAGGTTTTGTTCTCTTCGCGAGGTGGCAGGGACCGGTCATAAGGTCGAAATGGGCCCGGATACTTTTGATAAGAATCAGCACGAGGCCGCGTATCTTGATGATACCGATCAGCATCTCTGGCACCGAAGTTGGGTCGAATGTCACGGTCACGGCTCGTATCTCGCAAATCTTTGAAGTCACGACGGCTCGCACTTGTTGAGCGAGGGGGAGTTTGTTTTGCAGCAGACTTTTCTTCCTGTTCCTTTTGCTCGGGTGGTGTATCCAATGGTATTTCAGATCTTGGTGGAGACGTCGCCGCCGGAATTGTTGCTACCGATTCGGTTAGAGACTGAGGCGGCCCATTCCCAACGGATGTTGGAGACGCAGAGGCAGGCTCCATAGTTGCATCTATCAGTGGAATAGTCGTATCCGTTTCAGCCGCAACGCCTGCGCTCTCAGGCGCGTCTTTTGTAGTGAATTTTGTACTTTCATCATTTTGTGCGTCCGCAGAAGTATCCATGGCTAGAGGTCTGAGATTTTGATTGGAGGGTACACGAGCTCTAGCTGGTTCCCCAGGTCGCCCGTCATAGCTCTGGCGGCCGTACTTTGGAGGGCTATCACCATAGTTTCTTGCATCGTTTCTCCTATCATCTACAGCGTACTCTGATCTCCTGTCATAATCACGTCCACGATTGAAATCGTGATAACGCTGGTCAGCCTGTTCACGGTCATCAAGAGAAAAGCGGCGGTTGCCCTGATTGTTGTAATTGTTCCCGCGATACCGCCCTCTCGGTTCATAATGCCCGTTTCCGGCTCGCGAGTGGTTGTCCATGTATCCACCATAACCACGCCCCTCGTTGCGAGGGGATTGACCATCCTTGTATAGCTCAGTTTTGTGTTCTGAATCCTCTGGGCGATTATAGGCGATTGGTTGAGGAGGCTCGGTATGAGTGGGGGTGAGTAGAGGTCCGGTAGTCTCCTTGTATCGCGAGTCCGCCATGTCTACATCTTCCTTCTTTTCATGATTCGCATCTTTCATGCTTACATCGTCTTGCACTTTTTCATCTTGAAGGTTGCTAGGGTTATCATTCTTGTAGACACCGTTTTGACGACCTCCACCAGCAGGATGTCCAGTCTTTGGAGAAGACAGACGTTCAGCGAGAGGAATAGAGCTTAAAGGCCGCTCTTGCTCTCCGCTGGAACCTGATGCGTTCGAGTTCTCGTTTGAGCCGGAGGCTGACACCATGAGCTTTAAGAGATGGGCCACTTTTGGTGCACTGGTGAAGGATGGATGTTGATCAGCGAGAATCCATTCTTTGAGTTTCTGAAGTTTCTCAATGTCCGTCATGTCAGGAGTCAGAATATGGCTTGCAGTTTTGGCAAAACTCGACGCCTTTGGTTGTGCAGGGGCAGTAGGAGTAGCAGAGACAGAAAAGTTAGATTTGGTAGGTGATTCTGGGGGGGAATCCCCGTGCAGATTCGCTTCGCGAGCGTTGAGAGATGGTTTGTTCTTCTTGCGTAACCTTGTAGCCTAGATACGTTTAGGATTACGGATAAAACACGATAAGTAACCTTACCATCGTGTATGTGCCTATCTGTTCACGAAGAGGGAGACCAAGAAAAGGGCGACTGCGTGCGTGGAACCAAATGGAGGAGTCCAAGCTTTGGTTTGCTCATCCATCGAAAGTCTTGACCACCTTTGACTATCGGATTGAGGAAAAATATCCTTCAGAATGTTCTCAAAACCGATGCAAATATCAATGTTACTGACGTACATTTACTTTCCCACTAGGAGGGGATTCAAGGGATCCAGCGAGCAAGCCGCCCGTAATTATTCGCCTGTTGTGTGAAAAGAAACGACTGCTATAATCTGAATATTTCTCTTGGTCCATAAACATTTTTACCGCCTTCAAACCGTCTGGTGCGACGAGGGATTTATCGTTGGTTATCTTGGGTCGACATGTCAGCGCTCTGCTGGGCGTTCGGGCATTTCAGAGCTCCCGTGGATGCCCAAAGAATGCTCAAAAGCTACCCGACTGACTTCTTTCGCCGACATTCTGTGGCTTCTTTGTATAGTCGCTTTCTGGAACGTATTCAAACCCCCGCCTGCGATCAGCGGGCAGTGACAAACTCTTCCCTCAAGTATATTTCGTGTTCTCAAATTAAAATACCACTCTTGGGAAGCAAAATGTAGCCGCGCGCGTGGGCCGGTGCGCCTTACTGGCAATGCATTGGAATAGAGATCTGGCGACGTGTCCTACACGCTTGAACCAACAGGAATCGGCATTAAGGAAACATGAGATGCAGCACAAGCGCATTGATCGGGTTCTCACGGCTGTGCAATGCAGCATATGCCGAAATGATTGCAATCAAAGCGTGTAACCGCCAGATCAATCCGCGCTTTTTCCCATTCACGTCATCCAGTGGGGAAGATCCCATCTGTCATCCCAAAATGTCGAAACCAGTCTCATTCAAGCGCGCCTCACCGACGTCCACGCGCTTATTATCCACCTCTCCCCGCAGTCGGGCACAATACTAGGCAATGCCGTGCTCTCAGCCCGTTATTCGGCACGCCCATCATTATCTCCGCAAACGATGATGCGAGAGTAAGCTGTCCCTGAACACTCGTTATGTATGCGAAGACCAATCAATAGCCTCGTGAGTAAGCATACCGTAGAACACGGCATCATCTTAGGCAACCAGCAAAACCCGTGACGATACGACCTCGGCAACGTACTCAACCAGGAGTTATTTACATCCGCCCTAAGCGCCGCGCGGCCTTGGTCCTCACTCCTTTACGTGAAGGATGTGCAACGTACAAGATCAATGATATTCCAGCGTACAGAGTGACAACACGAATGGCGAAAGTGTATAGAAACAGGCTAATAATCGCCCCCTAGTATCCCAGAAGAAGCGGACAAGAAAATATGCCAAAATAACAAAAATGATAAGCGACCATCGAGCTCTATAAAACACTTGCGTGCTCATAAATCCAACTCGACCTGATGTACGAATGACCAGGAGGTGCTGGGACAGGTATCCAACTTTGACCACCGGTTATCGCCTCGGCATGCCAAACGGACCACTGGAGTTCCAAAACTTCCAGCCGTTGACATCCCTTGACGAGATTCTCTATATCTCCTTGTGCGAGCTGTACCCATGTAGGAGCTGGAAACGGGACGGTGGCGAGTGAAATTTTGCGTAGAGAAGGGAAGCGCGCTAGAGCATCGCTCATCCGTTGGAGAAGCCTGCTCACTCTATCCTCTTCCTGTGTTACATCAATTTCGCACATTTTCTCCTCATTGTTGATCTTCACATGGAGGCCAAGCGTCTCCAGGCAAGGAAGAGATTGCGCCAGTTTCCCGAGTATCTCCGGCAACTCATCTTCCGATTCGCATATCAATGCCATCTGCAGCACCTGTAGATCTCCCGTCTGCCCCCACGTAAGCGCCTGAAGTAATTCATGCACTGCTGAGACGTCCAGCGGTGAATCAGGGGCTATGCGTAACGCCGCCAGAGGCAAGGCAGATGGCGTAGTTAGCCGACGGATGCCCGATATCGTGCTGCAAAGCGCTAATGCTGCTTGGGCGTCCGAGACATTCAGAGCGCACAGGCTCGTGAGTGCAGTCATGGCCAATTTATCGCGCACAAGCGCCTTTTCGAACGGGGCGCCCAACTCCAAGTGAAGCGAACAGAGTTTGGTCATGTTACCGAGAGCTCGGAGCAGGATCGAGGCTGCTGAGGAATCCATCCACGGGAGGCCTCTGACCGCAAAATGGCGCACAGATGTGGCTGCCGAATGCCGTGAGGCCAGTGTGCGCAAGCATTGCCAGCTTGTGTTTCCCTCATTTTCCGGGCCCTCGTAGAGCTGTATGTGCTGCACTTTGAAATAAAGCTGCCGCTCTGCAAGAGCGTGACAAAGACGGTTTGCCCGCATCAGAGTTGGGAGCATTGTAAGGGGAAGGAAAGAGAAAACGCGGTCAAGCGTCTCGTTTGGCAAAGTGAACATTGACGGGGGTGCCCTAGGTGTCGAAGGGGATGCTGGTGGTGTAGGCAGATACCGCAGCTGTTGTTCTTTCTGAGATATCGTAGGGGGTTTGATCATATCCCGCGTATAAACCTGAGATCGCTCCACTGTAATGGGGGCTTGCGGCCAATATTGGGACATGTAAGAGATCGGGGAAACGGGGGTGGGCATAGACGGCCCTATTTGTGTTCGCAGCATTGGCATACTAATATAAAACATGTTAGATACTACCCTAGTCTCATGGACCCACACAGATTCCCATGGTAAAGTGCTCACCTGCCGATGCGGGGGGCGCGTGAAAGCTGAGTGCAACTCTCATCGTCCTCTTGGCCAATGCCAACAAGTTTGACATGACCATTCCTCGAGGAGAGTTGGTCACTCATCATGGGTTGTCCATGTGTAAGTATTGTAAGCCGAGTGGACATTATTGCTAGAGAGAGATGATCGAGAAGGGTTGCATATAACGAGGGCAGAAAGGTGCGGACGAAGAGAGGAAGCCAGGCTTAAAAGCGATGGAAGTCGTTTTGAAATCCAAAATCAACCGACGCAAGCGCTGCAAGCTAAACACATTTGACACCCATTCCATCAAGCGCCCGGGTGCACTGCCCGCTAGAACCATCAAGAAAGGGGTTTCCCATTCTTTCACTTCGATCTGTATTCGGCACCTCGTTGACCGTTTTTGGTCACATATTTTATCTCTACAGAGGGCGAGTCCCTCAGGTATGATAGACCCGGTATTCCGGTGGAATGGAGCAAACAGAATTGCGTTCTTCTAATCAGCAGTTAAACTGTTTGCACCGGGGAAAGTAATCATGGGATCCTCCGCTACGCATTTTTTTCAGGCAGGATCCGGGCGCGTCGCGTCAGAATCCCCCTATGGCCCCCGGCGCGGCTCTAGTTGACGAGCCACGCCACATTCGTTATAGTGTTCTTGTTTTGTTTCTTTGCGCGCTAATTCTTGCCCCTTGAGACACCGCCGAACAAACGGAGCGCGGCCAGATGATCTGATGAAAAAAGTGAGCACAAGCAATGAGTAAACCAACCTCTTCGCCTCTACTTAATGCCGTTCTCGCAATTTAACACGATTGCAATTAAACCTCGTCATCTTTCCGGAGATCAGCCATGTGCTCTTCAGAGCCCCTCCAGCGCTACAGGAACTGGGCGCTCAAACGACGCCTTCAAGCGCTCAGGGATCATCGGCGCACTCATCGCGAGGACTCCACTCAAAACGTTAGATGTGTGAGTTGAAAATCGGCTCCTTTATTTGTCCGTGATTATTGTATTATACTACGGCGACCCTACGTACTGACGTATTGGAACACAAATGAAACTTCTGGTTGATCCACCTCGGCTCGCAGCAAGTCATCGTGGTTGTTCTTAAGCTCCGCATTCGTAAAGTGATTCCAAGTACTTGCATCACCATACAACAGAGCTGGAGCTTTGGCGATCTGTCGCCCATCTTTGCAACGTTTGCATTTATACGTGTCGTGTGTTTCGCAAAGCGTGCCGTCTTTGTGTTCAAACAGTTTTCGAAGTGCATCAGCAGAGAAATGTCGCTCGACGTCCTCATTTTCATCGACAACACATTCTGACAACGCCATCTTCTGAGCCTGGCGCTGGAATATCTTCTCTTCGATCGTTCCTGTGGCAATAAAGCGATAGACAAAACCTAAACAAGTCGTCAGTGGCTTATTCAATGCAACATGGATCCTTGTTGCATACATTCTTTCTTCTGGCCATCTCTCCACACACGAGCGAGTGCCTGTTGATCTGCTGCTGGATTCCAGTCTGCCAGGAGGTGAGAATTTGCGACACTAAGCATAAGGTACCATACCGGGGTCGAACAAGATTAGTCTATTGGCACCAATAAGGTTGATTCCGCAACCTCCAGCCTTACTACTTAGAAGGAAAATAAACTCGGATCCTTCGGGGTCATTGAAGCGATCAACGAATTTTTGACGTTTCCCGATCGTCATAGACCCGTCTAGGCGGAAGAATCCATACCTAGCCCCTCTCGTTAGTTAAATTGATTAGCAGGTAATAGCCAAACCTACCCCTTGGCTCGACAAAGTCGCTCCATCAAGTCCAGGGTCTGCGTATAATTGCTGATAAGGACGATCTTGTCGGTCGTCTGTGTTCTGATTTGATGCAACATCCTATCAACCAAAGTTTGAGGGCAGTTCGTATAACTCCAAAGGAAAGATTTACCGCTCCAGAACCACGAACTTGCCAGAATATGTGCAATCGACCGTCTGCGCTCGTTCACGGCCACCCAAATTCTTCGTTGATGCCACACCGCCCGAGTATCCAGGTGGGAGAAGACCCTCACACCCATGGAGGTCGTTGGGCAAATCCAATAATCCTGGATGATTGCAAAGCTTCTTCAAAAGGCCAATGGCTTTTAAGGGTTGTGACCCTTTACCACGCAAAAGCTTTTGAATCTCGGGAGATGTTATGAATAGTCGGTACAGCGATAATTGAAGTTCTGATAAGTTACAGAAGACCACTTGCTCGTATTTAACTGGCACTATACAACAGTTAGTCAGAAACAAAGGCGGGTTTGAATAACTCACAGTATTTGGATAGTAGTTCATTGGTTCTCCGGATGATGAATGGTGCGACCAATGTACCCAACTCTTTGAGTTTTGCCTCGCTAGCCGCTTTTATTGCGTCTGTAGCGTCAGAGTCTCGTCCACGGATGATAGCGTTCTCAAAGTTTTTCCTGAAGTCCGCCTTGGTACCGAGGTAGTCAGGGTTGGCAAAGTTGAGGAGGGAGAAGTATTCTGAGAGGTCATTTTGGATTGGTGTACCAGATAAGATCACTCTTCGTTGGACGCGGAGAGTAGTCAAAGTGCTAAAGGTCTGCGATTCACCGTTTTTGAGACGGTGCCCTTCGTCACAGACCAACAGACCGATCTCGCAGCCAGCCAGTTCCGTGGTCAGCGTTCGCAATGTTTCGTACGAAGCAATGAGTACTGTATACGCATAAGAGATCAGATATTAGTGAATGAAATAAGCTTAACACACCTGGACGAGTCACATTGCGCCCACGAGCAGCTACCCAGCGGCGGATACCTTGAATCACTTCTGCCTTCTTTTCACGGCCATCAAGTGGAAACGAGCCGACCGCCCCTGGGCCAAGCCATTTCACCAATTCATTGGCCCAGTTGCGAACGAGACTACTGGGACAAGCAATAACACATTTCTCGATGGTCGGTCGGCTCGCGTGTGGGGACTGCTTCAGAAGCGTCCATATCAAGGCTATGGTCTGCAATGTTTTGCCTGAAGAAACTGTCAATAGATTTTACACGCATAATAGGAGGTATACGTGCCCAATCCCATACCGTCAGCCATAATGCAGCCGTATTGGTTCTCAACTATCATCCCCGACGTGCAGCGATACAAGAACTGTCATATTTGGTCAATTGTAGTCTCAAAGATGGGAAGAAACCCACTTTGACGCCTTCTATTTGATGCGGACGGAGAATTTTGGATAGCAGAGGGTCAATGACGACTGGCACCTTTTGCGACATTTTCCGCTTTACTTTATCCTCTCCAAGGAGTTCTCGAAGGCTCTTGTGAGGGTTGTACATGCCTGCCGTCTTGGCTGCCGCTTCTTGTCTGGCTGCTTCCTTTGCTTCCTCCGCCAGCCGTTCTAGTCGCTCCTCGTCCGTCTCTCTGTCGTCAATAGTCGGGTCATAAAGAACAATGGCATGATCTGCCATAGGATCATGCAAAGGTCGTGGCAGCAATTTGAATGCCGGTCTAACACCCAGAGAGGTGCGTGACAACGGCATGCTCATAACCTGACCATCCTTGGTTTGAATTGTAGGGATCGAAAATCTCTTATGGAAAACTTCTTCGCTGGGTTTCGCATCGAAAACAGGGAATGATTTGTTGATGTTTGCTGCCGTCCCAAGAGGTGCGTCGGCGTATTCGTCATCCTTTCTCTTTTTGGATCGTTTTCCTCCATCTTCATCTTCGTCAGCGCCGTTTTCTTTGTAATCTACGCGCTTTCTCTTCCGAACCGGTTGGTCGCGTTGATGAGTAATGGCGGCGGCGGGCGTTTTAAATGGCTTGGACAGAGCTAGAACGCGTTGATGGGCAAGAGGATCATTCTTGAATGGATCTTTGCGGTACATCGCGTCGTTTGCCAGAGAGAAGGTTCGTGTTTGGTATCGCGATTTGGAGCGGAGTCGAAGGCACGCAACACCTGCCACCATCATATTGGCCGCGGTAAAATCAGATTAAAAACTTTTTTCAATAGCAATAATCTATACTCGAGTAACACAAACGGAAGTTATACACGAAAATGGGAAACCAGGTCTATTTCGACGGCGACTACAAGCCGCTTGGCTTTTGGTGGGACTGCGATGTATCGTAGACACGAATGAGTTTGGCCTGTTCCTGCCTGCCAGCAGTGTCCTCCGTTTGACTGAAGGCAAACCCACGGTTCCGCCGCATCCGCTGCACGGCGCGGACCTTTCTGATGGCCTTTTGGAATCTAGAGGCGGTCAGATAAGTTGACATCAAAGGGCGATGTACATACTGTTCCTGTCGGGGTCGATAATCCGGAATGTTGTATTTTTGCAACTCCTGCGCAATGTGATACGAAAGTGGATGGTACGTCCTTCTCCAGCTACAGAAAAATAAGAAATTGAGTACATGTAATCGATGCATTTCATGTGCTTACTATTTCCACACGAAATCTCGCACAAGTGCGACCGCAGGTAGCAGCAGTATCATGAAATAGAATGCGCCGTCGCCAAACAGTCGAGGGGGCAGACCATTGTATTCCGTTGAGAATCCTAGGCCAGGAGCGATAAGGGCATAAAGTGGTAATGCTATCATCGTGAAAACGAACGATCCCGGGATTGCTAGAGACAATCATTAAGATGTTGGCTACTTAGCGAGACGGTGCACTTACCAGCTACGGTATACTTGGTCCAAAGACTAAGCAAAAGATCAGTTCCTTGATGCATATCAAATTCGATGGACTCACTCTGAAACAAGGGCCGCTTTCCCGAGCACGGTGAGCAAGACCGCCAAGTAAAGAGCTGTGCCCCAGAACCAATGACCAGAATCCAAGCCGTTACTTTGCTTCAGATCACCCCAGAACAAGATGACTGAGAATCCGTAGAGAATCTATTCAAACATCAGCGATCAAACGGTTAGAAACACGCCGGAGGACATACCAAACTATGATATAGTGCATTGATTATCCACATCCAAAACGCCGTCTTTGTGAAAAAGACGTTCTTCTGTCCAAGGGTGTAAAGCTGCGGGTATCTGTCGAGCATCCGTGCCGATACAAATTGATCGAATATTCCGATCACAAGAGGCGGCAAGACGGTGAAGAATACGTTATAAAAGGACAAAGTCCACGACTCGAAGATGATTTGACCCGAGAAATTATTGCTGAACGAAAACTTCGGCAACTATTAGTATAGATGCAAGGGAACAACAGAGCAAGACCAACCCAGAACTGAGTCATATAAAGTACGATGTTTTTGTAGAACGAGTCTATGGTTGGTGTGAGTTTCGTAGCATGTCACAAAGGAACCACGTACAAAGGATTAGCTTGCTGAGACGCTGGTAACTCCAAGCACCATGAACAAGCAGTAGCTTCTTCAGGTACTTGAATTGTGAGATTGCAATATCTGCAGAGCGTGCTGCCTGCAAGCCCTCAACTCCGGAGATACCGACCCCGACGTGGGCTGCCTGTATCATGCTGACATCGTTTGCACCATCACCGATGGCCAATAGAATAGAGTTTGTGTTTTTCTTGACAAGCTTGACAACCAGCGCCTTTTGCAACGGTGATACTCGGCAGCAGATAACGGCCTTGCAAAGCATTGCCAGTTCAAGGAAGACTTTGGAGAGTGGCTTTTCAAGGGCAAATTTAAGGCTCTTCCCATCTGCATTTAGGGTAAGCCATATGTTACGTGGAGTGAAGAAAGCCGTACCAATGATCAAAGCAAGGTCCTCTTGTTCACCAGTATTCCTTTGGCTCCGGACAGCAGAAAGGCGCTTCGTAATAAACTCTTCCGTCGCCTGAGCGGTTTCTTCATTGACAGTGACCTGCAGAGAGTCAGTATGACGAGATAGCCCGAGCCAAAAGGACGCACAAGATTCATGGATTCTGAAATGAGTCGACAAGACATGCCAATATTGATTGCGGTTTCTTGACGATCCCCAGTCAGAACCCAAACTTTGATGCCAGCCATTTGCAGTGTATGAATCGTATCGGGGACACCGTCCTGCAACTTGTCCTCGATAGCGGTAGCCCCGAGGAGGAACATGTTCTTCTCGATTAACTCGGCAGCATTGTCCAGAGCTTCACCTCGTCCGTTGATGGTCTGGGCTGCCTTGGCGTATATTTGAGACCACTCGCGATATTCTGCCTCTGGTATTTCCCTGGATGCAATACACAACGTTCGCAGACCGTCTGTAGCATATTCTTCGAGGTGGGCGAGTGTTACATCAGTGAACGGTTGATTAGGCCCAAGACGTTCTAGAATGACGGTATCGGCACCCTTGCAATACAATTTGATTTTGCCGTCGGGCCCTCGTATCACCGTTGACATGCGCTTCCGGGTGGAGTTGAATTCGCAAACATTGAGGATTTCAAACTCCTTCGTCACGCCCTCGATTTCTACAAAGACCGATTTTGGTTTGCGAGTCTAATACGAGTTAGCTCTCCTTATATAAGACATTGCGAATGCTCGCTCACATGGAACTTATATCCGAGAAGTTCTGCGCCTGCGACCAGGGCAGCCTCGTCAGGACTGCTCGCTTGGAATACCACCTTTCCATCATCCTGGACTTCAGGGATGACAGTATGGCAGACGGCCAATAAAGTGAGAAACTCTCGTAGAACTTCTCGCCCTATGGCACCGTCTCTCGAGGTACCCGGTGCAACGCCTGAAAGGCTATCGCGCATTTCGTTGAATGATTTCCATGGGCCACCGGCGGCTTCGTCTCGCTTGGACTCGTCGACAACGTCAGCGTACGCTATCCCGCCAATACTACACATCTTGAACTCCATCTCATTGCACGTGAGGGTACCAGTTTTGTCACTGAAGATATACTCAATCTGCCCAAGTTCTTCCACAAGGGACGAAGTGCGACAAAGAGCGGGTGTGTCGGTCTTTTCATAGTACATGTCCAGGTCGAAGTTGATCAGTTGAGCCTGCTGGAACTTGACGACCTCCATAGTAACAATCAACCTACACCAAATTTAGAGTTGTCAATAATAGATGCTATTGACTCACGAGATTGGAATCAAGTTATTATAGAGAATGATAAAGGTTAAGATATCTGGTAGTTTGGTCAGTTTGTGGATATGTGCGGTACGGATTTGATCCTAACCCTGTACGAACTGGCTGACTGCAGTTTTGAGTTAGCATCCACGACAGCAGTGTCAGGTATGCACTAACCTTTGTTCGCTGCAAAGCTCGAGAACATCAAGTACCATTGTTGGTTAGCGAAGAATAGCTAGAGTGGGTGATTTAAAGAATGAACACGGGTGAAAATCATCGCTTCTTACGGATCGGATAAGGCTACCAATGCTACTGGCCAAGCTCAACACCAACAAAACCACAAAGAGGAACACAATGTGTACATTGACTTGGCGTTCGACTCTTGTCCGTTTGATTGGGGTGGCAGTAGCATTTCGTAGGAGCTTCGTGTCATGCCCAGTGAATACGGTGAGTCCATAAAGCCATGGAGTATTGCGAATTTGCGCTCCTCGGAGGAGTACTTGATCGGGGCCAATGGGAATTTGTCGTTCACCAGCAGAGGTATCGAAACCAGCCAAAGGACTAGGACGAATGGAAAGGGTACCCTCATAGGTATAGAGAGAGTTATTTGGATGCTCGGAGCGCAGCGTTCCTTGCAACGCCTGGACGGAGGAAGGGTTTGTCAAATGAGAAGTTTGAGGAGATGCCTGCTTTATTTTGAGATTTGTCTCTCTGTTCACTCGGTTAACAAAAATACGAAGAGAGCGGACGATGAGCTTACCCATCCAGATTACTTGTTTCGATATAGCAAAGTCCTTCAGGCTCGCTACTAGCAAGCAAGATCAAGTCGGCGGGGATAAAATCGTTGTTCTGTAGTCGGACTACATCACCGACGCGTATTCTACGCCAAGGCTTTTCCACGAACGTTCCCGTTGCAGCGTCGAGCACGAGTGCCATCCGGGAGTTCAAATCCCGATCCGATTGATGTCGTTTCTATGGTTCCGGTTAGAACAACACTCTTCAATATGCTAGAAAGGATATTACTAGATCTTCTTGTGTTTCCTTTACCGCACTGGCAAGTAATACCACGGCCAAAGGGGCGATGGTTGTATAGGGATTTGTGGGGGATACGTTAGGTATTTGCTGAATGCATGCTAAAAACAAGACACTGCTTAGCACTAAAATAATTACAGAGTAATTGGGAGCATACCGGTAAAAAGGAAGAATATATTGGCGTATTTTGAGAATTGCTCTGCGTGGGGATTCGGGGAGTGAGCACAGGTTCAAAGCGCGTAAAGCTATAGGTGTATGTGTGCGGCTTACCGTAGAAGAATTTAGGCAGGAAAGTAACGAGATTGTACTTGCTGGTGCTAACATAGTTTGAGACAAACCCAGATTCTGCGTTTGCGACTTCGTCGTTGAGGACGATGAGCCGCTCGCCAAGCAGTACCTTCTCCTTCTCCCACGGCCATTTCCATGTTTTCTTCATGGTGAATAGTCCACGCCTTTTACGCTTGGGTCCCCCTACACGTAGCCCTTCCGACGATTCGTTCAGGGTACCGTTGAACATATTAGAGGAACCGGCAAAGGCAGGACGACTGCCATTGACGTTTAAAGTCGACGAATTGTTTGATGGGTCGTCCGCATCGAATATCCATCCTTCGGGTTGGCCGGTACCATGTACGGAACGTTTTGACGCACCAGAAGGGCCTCTAGCCAGTGAAGGTTGATGGTGGTCATAAGTGTCTATAGGTTCGTCCAATGGGTTGAGTGGGATATTATTACTGCGCGCTCCCTGGGCAGAGTAGTTCGCTTGGTGCTGCGCTTGGCGATGGTGGAAACGCGAGTCAGCTACTGGGGTATCATCGTATTCGTCAAAGTCGTCGATGAGAAATGGGTTCTCGTTGTCTAAAGAGCGCCGAGGCTGCTGAGGGTTCGTATTCGAATTACTACCTCCTCCTCTCGCAGCCGCTGCTGGGTTTGCGGAAGCGACAAGTCGCTCAAAGTCGGGATCCATGAGTCTCCAGAATCCGTTATTTTTAGGGGAATATTCCTGATTATCCGGCCAGCCAGCGAGTCGTCGTAGGGGTCTAAATCTTCCCCAATTCAACGGCGCCGGCGTGTCAAAATGGTGGTAATCCACTCTTACGTCCCTCTTTGCTTCTGCAACAATTAAAAGAAAGAATTGGGATTTCCATTTACAAGTATATGGCTTTGTCAATATCCCACTCCCGAGTCTTTGTCAGATTCCAATCTCACTCCTTTGACCCTACCACGACGCAATGGCCACTACAACTCTACAAAGTACATCCGGAGAGATTTTTGATGCATCTTCCATGTTCACCTGCCTCAGCTGCAGCATCGCGTTTGCATCGGCAGACGATCAGAGAGCTCATTATCGCTCAGACCATCACAGATACAATATGAAGGTATGCGGGTACTCTATCTGTGCTCCTAAATACGAAGCTTATGCCTGTGCAGCGACGCGTCGCATCTTTGCCACCGGTGAGCGCCGCGGTTTTCAACCAAAGAGTCCTCGAACGAAGGACGGAAACCGCCATAATGTCGTCTACCAAAGGATCTTCATGTTCCATTTGCAAGTACGTATCATCTCCCCTCATCAAGCAAGGTCTGACCAACTTGATTAGTAAAAGCTACACGACCGAAAACGCATATTTATCGCATATCAATTCAAAGAAGCACAAGGACGCTGAAGCAAAACATAATCCCGCATTGAAAAAGGAAATAGATGCAGCTCCCACTGAGGAGCCTGCTGAGAAGGAAGTCAAGCCACCAGCTCCCGTTGCAAAGGAACCTACCCCACAGTCTGCAGACGAGGACGTCGAGATGACGATAGATCAAAGGATTGCACAAGCCCGGACGCGTCTCACCACGTCCGACTGCTTGTTCTGTCCCGTTCATTCCGATTCCCTGCCATCAAATCTCACTCACATGTCCATCACACACGGCTTCTTTATACCAGATGCAGAATATCTGGTCGACTTGGCTGGGTTAATCGCGTACCTGGGTGAAAAGATTGCCGTGGGCAATGCTTGCATTTATTGCTACGGCAAGAAGAGGCGTAATGCCAACGCAATGGGAAAGTTAAAGAAAGAAGAGGCAGAAGAAGATGTTGACATTGGTCGAGAATTCCGTTCGTTAGAGGCGACCAGGCGGCATATGATCGACAAAGCCCACTGCAAGATTGCATACGACGGCGAAGAAGAAAGGCTAGAAATCTCGGACTATTACGATTTCACTACCTCGTATCCTACGTCCTCCAAGCGGAAAGCGAAGGATGCCAAAGCAGACGATTGGGAGGAAATGGAGGACGATGGGACAGGTGATCAAGCCGACGAAGTCGTTGATGAGAGTGAAAGTAACGATGAAGATGAAGATGGCCAAGAGGGGTCGGGTATTCGTCTGGGTGATACCCCATACGAACTCGTCCTACCCTCTGGTGCGCGAATTGGTCACCGTTCGCTACGACACTACTACAAGCAAAACTACCGCACCTCTCTTAAAACGGATAAGCCATCTGAAGAGGATCCGAAATCAGGTGCGGCTCTTGTACGCCAGCTGCTCGCCGAGAAGAATTCGGCGCTCATCCCAGTCAAGGGGGCATTCGGTGAGGGTCAAGCTGTCATCAAAGCAAGAAATCACGGAGAGGCAAAGGAAGCTGGACGGCATATTAAGGAGTTCAGGGATGTGAAGCGGAGAGAGGACTTCAAGACCAAGGTGGGGTTCATTGCAAACAGCCAAAAGCATTACAGAGATCCTCTTCTGCAATAGCTGATCAGGGAGTCTTGGATGGACATCCCTGGGGCCAGATGGCTTTGGCATAATGTCCTTTGTATCCGTCATCCTTCTTGTCCGCATGAACATAAAACTAAAACTAGCTAAATGTAATCGTGTATGAAAGTACACAGAGCTGCATTTGAATATTTTTTGAGTTATAAATTGGAGTCGGGTGGTCGCCGCATAAACTTCATTTCTACTACCATGGCCTCTTTTCGTTTGCTAGCCAGCTCAGTGCGAGCAGCTCGCGTCACACCAACACTAAGTGCTCGTTCATATGCAACAGCAGTGAACGAGAAGCTCAAGCTTTCGCTCGTCGTTCCTCACCAGGTCAGTAGCTCATGTTAGCTTGTTAAATTTCTAGCAATTGGGCTCATTCACCACCCAATCATCTTTCCCTCTCACAGACACTAGTTGCTGGCAAAGAAGTCGCCCAGGTGAACATTCCAGCGGCCACTGGTGACATGGGGATCCTGTCGAAACACGAGCCGATCATTGAAGAGCTCAGGCCTGGCGTTTTGGAAGTAAAGATGCTCGACGGAGAATCTAAGAAGTGGTTTAGTACGTTTTCTAGATTTTCTGGATTATTTCTCGTCTTGAAGACTGGGCTGACGGCATTTTTGGGTGAACCCTATAGTTAGCGGCGGATTCGCGACTATGCATCCAAAGAACGAATTAACTATCAATGTGGTGGAAGCTGCACCTCTTGAAGATTTTTCGCCCGAGGTGAGCATCAAATGCCTGGGCAGGCTTTTCTTTGCCGATCGCTGATGTGGCTCATTTTACAGGCTGTCCGAGCCAACCTAGACGAAGCTAATAGGGTTGCTAACGGTAGCGGAAGCGAAAAGGATAAAATTGAAGCCCGCGTAGAAGCAGGTGTACTGGAGGCATTGCAATTTGCGCTCAAGTAATATCCCAGCTCAAATAGATGCACGTGATTTGTAGACTGGACTAAATATTATACAACCTCACCGGGGGGGTACATGCGTTAGTAAGAACGTGTTCCCTGACGAGCGATATATCGGAGAAGCACGACTGAGCGCCCAACGATAGCGTAGTTAAGGATAAAAAGCACGTCAGATATCGTCGTTCTCCACTAGTCTTCCTACAACCACATATTTGTGCTTAAAGTGCGACACCCAACCTAGGATAGGGCTTTAGTCAACTGCCCCAGAACAAAACTGACAATGGCGGGGGCACACATACCATTCATATTGTCACTGTGTCACAAGTATAAGTCTCGGGGTGATACACGGATGACAAAATGACTTACATTTCTGTCTGATCCAAGTCCTCGAGCTTGTCGATGGGTTGGTCCAATGGGGTGAGCATTTCTGTTGCATAGTGGATCCGTTCAGTATGTATTTCTCCCGCTTGACAAGATGACACCGACCCAGGTCGAACGATTGCTTTGCCATTCCTCTGGAGGCATCCCTTCCCGCGAAGTTGCCATACATACCCTCTGCAATAGGAGTCTCAGAGGCTTTCTCGTCTCACAAATAATACTTATAATCGTACCAGGTCCGTAAAAGTTACGCCCATTCGTCACATCGAACACGTTTCTGTCAATAGCAAGCAATATCCTGCCTCCGTCCTTTCCGCTGAATGGTTCGAGTGTCTTTGGCGTATAGTTCTTGAAAACGGCTACGTCCTGGTGCTTTGCGGGCATCCAATTGTAGGAGGCCGAATAGTCACTCGGCACCTTGTCACCATCGTATGCTTGCGTCGAGGGCCACGCAATCCGGAAGAGACTGTACGCAATAGAAAGCCCAAATACCGAATTCAAAGGAGTTTCCAGAGGGTTGAACGACATGGCTACAGGCGTCCGGGTTCAAGAATCGACAATTGAATAAAATGCCCACGAAAATCCGAATTTGTCAATCTCCAATGGCTACCACTTGGCTCTCCTCTCAGATCAGACTTGCGCCTCACAGACACAACTTCTAGTTTTTTATGGGTTTATTAGCAATTGGAACACCTCTTACATGGGAAGAGGCCTTCAAGTATGCAGATCACGTCCGGTACCATGGAATTACCCAGCTGTTGAATATCTGGAACCGATATAAAACCAGAGCTGGCGATAAGCTGTACTGGGGTGATGAAGTGAGCACTACAACTGAGAGATTCTTTGTCTACTAAGGCTGGCTCTGGCGTCTACCAGATCGAGTACATGGTGGTGGCGTTCGACGACGAAGACAGGGACGCTCGCCTCTCGCTCCGCCAGACAGAAATTTTGAATAAACTAGGAAGTGTCTGCGATGATCTTCCGAGTGGTCCAAAGAATACGTACGGGGCCTGTCCTCCTGAGCTCGCCATCGCTTACTAATTCTTTCGCAATACCCGCCTCCGCTTACGAAACATTGGGACAATCCGACAAACCGACCTGCACCGTTGAAACAGTGCTGTTCCAGTCTTTCATCCCGAATATGGCAGGTTCATGCTTGAGTCAACCCCTGGTGAACCCTACAATGGCTCGGTGAATGACTTGCTCAGCGTTGAGTGTAATATGCGATTTAGGTCAGGAAACTATGGTCACTGGACCCTTATTATTGTACCTGATACTTCTGCCCAATCCTTGCAGACGTGCAATGGCCAGGAAACACCTAAAGCCCAATGAACTTCCTGTGACCGTCACTTCCTTTCCCCGCCTCGGAGTGCCAGGCGTTTTCACCGATCCCTATTATGAGCCTGCTGGTGCCTTGGCCAGTCACAGTCTCTTTCTCCCTGATGAAATCACCAACCCTCATATTCGTTTCCCGTAAGCCGACCTTTTGTGGTCTTATCACCATTGACATATATCCCCGAACTCTAGTACGTTGACTGCTAACATACGTAAACGAAGAGGGAGCAAGGTTGCTATCAATCTTCCTATCTACTTTGACACCAACACCCCTCGGCCATTCATCGACCCAACCATTCCCAAAGATAGAGGGATATATCCTGAAGATGCAGGTAGGTATTAAACGCTTGATTCATGATTATATAATCAACCACACCCGACAGAGGCACAAAATGGGGCTGCTCTGCAGGATCACATCTACATGGATGCAATGGGATTTGGGATGGGATGTTGTTGCTTGCAGATTACTTTCCAAGCATGTAGTGTGGAAGAGGCCCGTCGAGTGTACGATGCGCTTGTTCCTGTCACCTCAGTGATGGTGCGTTTCGTTTCGTGCCTTTTCCTATTCATTCTCAAGGCGAAGAGATTAGCTAGCATTGACAGCTGCAAGCCCATTCTGGCGTGGATACATCGCAGACGTCGATTGCCGATGGAATGTGATTTCTGGTGCCGTAGATGATAGAAATGAAGAGGAGAGGGGGCTCAAGGTTTGTTTATCTAACCCCCCTTTGATATTTTTGGAAACTCAACGGTGCTTCAGCCTCTCACAAATGCAAAGTTCCAAATTCCCAAGTCTCGTTACAGTAGCGTGGATAATTACTTATCCCGCGATCCGCGCAATAGACCTGAATACAATGACCTCAATGCTCCATACGACAAGGATATTTATAACAGACTGTTAGAGAATGGTAGGAACCATCATCGACTGCCTTATTTGCCCGACTCATTGGACGTTTTATAGGCATGGACGATTTACTTGCCAAACATTTCGCGCACTTGTTCATCCGTGATCCACTCGTAATCTTCTCGGAGACAATCGACCAAAATGACGAGATGATGTCGGATCATTTTGAGGTACGTGGGTCGTGTCTTTCATAGAAACGCGTCTTACATAGGTGAAAAGAATATTCAATCGACCAACTGGCAAACGCTACGATTCAAGCCACCACCACCAAACTCCACAATGGGCTGGAGAGTTGAATTCAGAAGCATGGAAGTCCAAATGACAGATTTTGAGAATGCTGCTTTCTCGATATTTATAGTCCTGCTTTCTCGTGCCATCCTCACCTTTGGACTCAACTTTTATATCCCAATCACCAAGGTTGGTTTATCTTATGACACAATGCCCAGTGCTAATACTAGGTATAGGTTGAAGAGAACGTAGAGCGAGCACAAAAGAGAGGTGCTTCAAAGAATTCCAAGTTTTGGTTCCGCCGTTCTGTGTATCCTCCTGGCGAGGAGCGAGTTCGTGTTCCACCAGGAGCTGACGTGGATTTGCCTACACCACCATCTGAACGTGCAGACGAGGACGATTTAGCCGTTCGTCCCAGGCATAAGGGCGATTGTGGCAGGTGCAAGACCCACTCGGCGTTCCTTGATGCGAGTTCCAGGGAAACTCTCAGACCAGTTGAAGAGGAATATGAAGAAATGACCATTAATGAGATAATCAATGGCAAAGTGGGCTGGGTTTAACAGTGGTTCTGCGCATATGCTGACGCCACCATCTGCCATAGGGAACTGACTTCCCTGGATTGCTTGGTGTTGTCAACGAATATGTCAACACCCTGGATGTGGAATACGTAAAAAGAAAGGGATTGAGAAAGTATCTAAATCTGATAAAGCACCGTGCTGACGGTGCGTTGGTTGTCTTCTGCTTGCTTGTGCAACAACTGACGCTCGAATAGGCACCCTGCTGACCGCAGCAACATGGATGCGTCAATTTGTGGACAAACATCCTGCATATAAGCATGACTCGGTCATAACCAAAGAGGTTAATTATGACCTTATCAAAGCTGTGGATGCAATGTGAGTCACCCTTGAGTTCTATAGAAACTGTTCTCAATACTTGCAAACAGTGAGAAAGGGACTCTCAAGGCTCCCGATTTTTTGCCCAGTGACTACGTTGGAAGCTTGCAAGACGATGGTGGCTATTTGCACCCCTGCACCTGAGGAGTGAAGAAGTTATCCAAAGTGAACCTGTCATTTGAGAATGTTCTTTCCTACGGTCTATTAGATCACATTTCCAACTATTTAAATCTATGCGATGGCGTTAAAGGACGTGATCGAGTCAGATCTCAGGTGGATCGAATTCCTAATATCTATGTTCCATCGCATTCTTTATCTTAACTACCGACCACGTCTGCTAAAACCTAACATTGTACATTGGTCATATTCTCGTCCTATCATGGCTTCCCAAAGTGCAGCAGCGATGCACCTCGACGAGGTGACTGGAGAGATGGTCTCCAAGTCGTGAGTGGCGAATCAACTCATTGTTATACGTTGCACAAAAGACTCTTACAAGAATTCTTAAATCAAAAATAGAGAGTTGAAGAAGCGCAAGGCCGCTCGGGAGCGTGAAGAAAAGAAAAAGGCGGCTGCTGCTAACGCGCCAGCAAAGGCCCAAAAGCCGGCAAATGATGATGATCTCCCTCCTCATGTGCGTTGCTTCTAACGTCTCACTGGATCACAAGAGCACCGACTTATTTATTCTGTCTAGTTATATTATGAAAATCGCTCGAAGCAGATTTTGGAGTTGCGCAAGACGCGAAACCCAGATCCTTATCCACACAAGTTCAACGTATCAGTCTCTCTGTCTGACTTTATTGAGAAATACGGCCCAGAGGGTATCATTGCCCCTGGTCAGAAAATTGACGGAGAGATTGTTAGTGTTGCTGGACGTATCCACGACGTTCGAAAGGCAGGAAAGCACTTGATCTTCTATGATTTGAGAGGCGAAGGCTCCAAGATCCAAGTGATGGCTGCATCCCAGTAAGCCGATTATCCGTCGTGTCCACAGCTATCGCCTAATGTCTTGGTTACGAAAGAGACGCCAAAAGTGTAGAGGAGTACGAGGCAATTCATGACCTCCTTCGACGTGGTGATGTCGTTGGCGTTACAGGTCGGCCATCCAGGACGCAAAAGGGGGAACTCTCCGTCTCTCCAAATGAGATGGTTCTTCTCACTCCTAACCTTCATCAACTACCCAAGGGTCATTTTGGGTTGAAGGACATAGAAACAAGATACCGGAAGAGATACCTTGATCTCATCATGAATGAGAACACCCGCAACATCTTCGTCACTCGTTCCAAAGTTGTCAATTACATTAGGAGGTTCTTGGATTCTATGGGATTCTTGGAGGTTAGTTTCCACCTCTAGGCGTGTTCACAGACTCACATCCGGGTCAGGTGGAGACTCCAATGATGAATATGATTGCAGGAGGGGCCACGGCCAAGCCCTTTGTTACCCATCATAATGACCTAAACCTCGATTTATTCCTTCGTGTCGCTCCAGAGCTTTATCTCAAGATGTTGACCGTAGGCGGGTTAGACCGGGTATACGAAATTGGACGCGTTTTCCGAAACGAGAGCATTGACATGACGCATAACCCAGAATTTACCGTCTGCGAGTTCTACATGGCTTACGCCGATATGCATGACCTTATGGATATCACGGAGTCAATGATCTCAGGCATGGTTCAGAAGCTTACTGGTGGCCAGACACTCGTATACCACCCTGATGGAAAGGATGGCGAGGCCCTGACCCTCAATTTCACGAGGCCGTGGAAGAGATATGATATGATTCAGACACTAGAGGAAAAGCTCTCTGTACAGTTCCCTCCCGGAGAGGACTTTGACAAGGAGAGCACTAGAGAGTTCCTGGATGGTCTATGTGTTAAGGTTTGTCCACGAACATAGCAAAGAAGACGAGACTAAACCTTATATTAGCATAAAGTCGACTGCAAGGCCCCGCGTTCGACGGCACGGTTACTCGACAAGGTCGGCCTCATCCCATAGACAGTATGTTAGTACTAAACACCGTATAGCTTGTCGGAGAATACATAGAACCACTCTGTATAAGCCCTGCTTTCATCGGTATGTCACTATTGTTGGGTGAAAGCCACCTAGGCTCACTACTTTTTAGTTGGCCACCCTCAAATCATGTCGCCCCTGGCCAAGCGCCATCGAGACCGCCCAGGCCTGTGCGAACGATTCGAGGGGTTCATGTGTGGACGTGAATTCTGCAACGCCTACACGGAATTGAATGATCCCTTTGACCAACGCGAACGGTTCGAGGACCAAGTCAAGCAGAAGGAGGCCGGTGATGATGAGGCACAGGGAATGGATGAAACTTATATCAACGCGTGAGTGCGATTTTGTGTCATGCGTCGACAGCCCCTCACGATATTCCCCTGACCATAGGCTTGAGCACGGTCTTCCCCCAACTGGCGGATGGGGTCTCGGTGTGGATCGACTGGTCATGTTCCTTACGGATTCTACCAGTAAGTCGAGCAGCCTTTCTACTAAGAGCGACTGCTGATTGCCGAGCAGACATCAAGGAAGTATTGCTGTTCCCGGCAATGAAGCCCGAAGTTGGAACAGGAAGTTCTGCCGCTGCTCCTCCTGCGGAAGTTCCAATTTCAAGCACATGATTTGGTTCCTTGGGGGGTGCCTTTAGGGAAAGGCAAGGGGGGCCATGGTCAGTAGTGCGTCGGGCGCCACTAGAAGTAGATATAAAAGTATGTTTTATTGAACGTCTTAGGGTATAGATAAGGTGTGAATAAACTGGATGAATTTGGCTGCCTGCGGAGACATCGGCGAGAAAAAGTAACGACTAGATAAATAGAAATGAAATGAAAAGTTTCAGCAAATAAGCAAAGGGCAATAAACCAAGGTTCTAATGGAGGCGGATAGAGGGCAGTCGTAGCCGGGTCCAAGGGTGTGTAGCAGGCGCAAAGCCTGTTGGACTGAAACCACCATCATGACTACGACATCGAACAGCAAAGAAAACGGAAGATCTCACAAGTCCAAGCGTCGATCAGTCTCCAACGCTGCATCGCCCAGCGACGAGCAGCTTAACGGCAATCTCAATGGCACTGACCCCGCGAGCACCAGCTCTGGCGGCGGGGCGAGGACTACCAAGCGCGTAAGAGACGGTACAGAGGAACCTGTTGAAGAAAAAAAGCCAAGAAGCCTGAAAAGAGGTGCCAAAGTCATCGAAGAGAGCGACATGGCTGTCGATGGCGAAGGCGACGGTGACGAAGATGGAGGTGATACTCGCTGTGTTTGCGGAAAAGGCGGTGAGTTTTATGAGATTATGGCGTTGTCGCTGGCGCTAACGGCGAGGAAACCGCAATCGACCCAGACAGCGACGAAGGGGGGCTCATGGTCATGTGTGAGACTTGCAAAGTCTGGCAGCATACGCAGTGCATGGGCATCCCAGACGACAATGTTCCCGATCATTATTGGTGCGAGCAATGCATGCCAGACCTCCATACGGAACTCCTTAAGTAAGCCCTTTTAGATGACTACAACCACCCGTGGGAACTTGACCATTATTTACTTACTCCTTCCACAGAAGACTCGCAAAATTAGTTCAGAAACGGCCTCGCCGCCGCTCTTCTGCAACACGCACTATGCAGAAACAGCTCTCTTCTTCCCCTTCTCCACCAGCGGTCACTCAGAAAGTGTTGGGAAAACGCCGTAATACGATGAATAGCAGGGCTACAACGTACGAAGAAGAAATGGCTGCCGCCATTCAAGCCTCAAAGAATGAATTTCCCGAAAACGAGGACGAAGATGAGATCCCAATTGTCATTGTTGGTCCCCGCAAGAGGCGTAAGCGCAGCCTTGCCGCAAGCGTG
>KN824282.1:761457-772530 GCA_000827415.1 Serendipita vermifera MAFF 305830 | reverse complement strand
GAACCACTGGACATACGGACTACGTCTGGAGTGGAAACCACCCAAGAACGTGGTGTCAAAGTCAAGTGGCCTGGCAAGCGAATGACGGTTGCCGATATGAACAAGCGCATACGTAATATGCTGGAATATGTGACAAGAGAGCAGTCACAACACGAAGAACGGCAATCACGTGCTGCTGCTTTGGAGGAGGCTATTGCTTCCGGAAGATACAAACCGTTAACGCCAGAACCAACCGACTTGATGGACGTCGACACCATGCAGATCACGGTAGAAGAAGACATCAAACCGACAATGGAAAAGGACGGACAGATAGTTGATCCGAAACTTGATCTCTCTTCGAGCAAAACTAGCCCATTACCCTCTTCAGAGCCAGCCTCGGATAATCCCACAGTAGCGTGGATGAAAATGACGACGGACGAAATGCTTTCGGGTCTTGTTTCCGATCTTTTGGCATTCCAAGAACGCTATCGCCCCCGTAATCGCCGCCAGATCGGCACTGCGTTGCTTGTGGCTTGATGCATATACAATGTAGAAGCGTTGTAATTCTCATTTTCACACTGTATTACGCGGTTTCTTTAGATTTAATTCTATTTTCCTGTTGTTATGCCCATCGTCCGAAGAAGAGAAAAAAAACTTAGCCGTTCGCCACTCCGTTTCCAGAAATGCTGCTGTTGGCGGGACCGTCTGTACTCTCAGAGTCCCGTTTAAAAGCTTTGTTATGCCAGATTCAGACCCTGGTACCACATATTATATCATTAGATGCAATCTACGTGCACTTGGTTCGAGCAAGTTCTTCAGAAGCGGAAGCAACTCTTTCTACACCGGGAACGGAACAAAACTCTATCCTTAAATCTATTTTAGATTATGGGGATCATTATAGCTCGTCAAGATCCGAATCTGCTGCACCATCGCAGCAAAGTATCGCCTATGTGATTCCTCGGCCAGGGTCCATCTCGCCTTGGTCTAGTAAAGCCACAGATATCGCACGTATGTGTCATCTAGAAGCATACGTTTCCCGTCTCGAACGAGGCATTCAGTACACTATCACGACCGGACATTCTTCGTCGCTGAAACAGGAGGAATGGGATGCAATTTCGCACCTACTACACGATCGCATGACCCAATCCATCCAGACGGCCGCCCCAGTGGAGGAAGAGGTCTTTGTTGCCCGAGAGCCCCGTCCCCTACGAACTATTCCCCTCTCCAGCCTCTCGGAGGAAGCTGCTCGGGATGTCCTGCGCAGTGCCAACGTCGAACTGGGGCTTGCGCTAGCAGATGATGAGATCGACTATCTTATAAAGGCGTATGTTTCGGGCGAGGAAGCAATGAAGCGGGACCCGACCGACGCCGAGCTATTCATGTTCGCGCAGGTCAATTCGGAGCATTGCAGGCACAAGATATTCAACGCAAGCTGGACCATTGATGGCGAAGCAAAGGACAAGTCTTTGTTCTCCATGATAAGAAACACCGAGGCGAAGATCCAAAGCCAACATACCATCTCCGCGTACTCGGACAATGCCGCTGTCTTTACCGGATATAAGAGCAAACGGTTTGCTCCTCTCGACGCTCGTAACAAAGAATATGAGTTTGTCGAGGAAGACATGCCCGTGCTCATCAAAGTGGAGACCCATAATCATCCCACAGCCGTTTCTCCTTTCCCCGGTGCAGCTACTGGATCAGGTGGAGAAATAAGGGACGAAGGTGCTGTTGGCCGTGGATCGAAACCGAAGGCTGGTTTGAGTGGTTTCACAGTGTCGAATCTGCTTATTCCAGATTTCGTGCAACCATGGGAGACGGACTTTGGAAAACCAAATCACATTGCTTCCGCATTGGATATCATGATTGAAGGGCCGCTAGGAGCATGCGCATTCAATAATGAATTTGGGAGACCAGCCCTTTCTGGTAAGTTGGATGCCCTTGCCTAGCGCCGAAAATCTAATTATGTGAGTAGGATACTTCCGAACTTTCTCGGAAACAGTTCCATCAGGAAGTGGAATAACGGAAGTACGAGGATATCACAAGCCAATAATGATTGCGGGCGGCCTTGGAAATGTGAGGCCTGGATTCGCGACAAAGACGGGTTTCCCTGCAGGGGCCAAGATAGTGGTCCTAGGAGGGCCTGGTCTACTAATTGGACTAGGAGGAGGAGCGGCTTCCTCGCAGGCCTCAGGGGCTAGCTCGGCCAATCTCGATTTTGCATCAGTCCAACGGGAAAACCCAGAGATGCAACGGCGGTGTCAGCAGGTCATCGATGCCTGTATCTCTCTTGATAACGACGCCAACCCTATCGCGTCCATACACGACGTAGGAGCGGGTGGTCTTTCGAACGCTCTTCCAGAGCTCGTACACGACGCTGGGTTAGGCGCGTGTTTCGAGATTCGCGACGTCTTGGTGGACGATATTTCCATGTCTCCAATGGAAATATGGTGCAATGAATCCCAAGAACGCTATGTCCTAGCTATCCAACCAGAAAGTTTCGAAGCCTTTGAGCAAATATGTGCTCGGGAAAGGTGTCCTTTTGCAGCAGTCGGCGTTGCGACTACCGCACAGGATTTGATTGTCACCGATCGACTACTCGGCTCAAAAGTAGTAGATCTTAAGATGTCGACCTTGTTTGGCAAACCTCCAAGAATGTCTCGCCGCGACGATACGAGCAATCCACCGTTCGTAACGTTTACCGAATCACTGGCAGCGTCGCTACCAAACGAACCGTCGCTTCCTCTGAGGATAGAGAACGCAGTCGAACGCGTTCTAAGGTTGCCTTCAGTAGGCTCGAAATCCTTCCTCATTACCATTGGAGACAGATCGGTGACTGGGCTCGTTACACGAGACCAGATGATTGGGCCCTGGCAAATTCCCATTAGTGACGTCGCTGTTACCCGTACGTCGTATGGGTTTGACATAAAAACAGGAGAAGCGATGGCTATGGGAGAGCGAACACCTCTTGCGCTCATCAATGCCGCTGCCTCCGCACGGATGGCAGTCGGAGAGGCCATTACCAATATCGTTGCATCGGCCATTGAAGATATTGGGCGCATCAAGATGAGTGCGAACTGGATGAGTGCAGCATCCACGCCAGGAGAAGGTGCACGGTTATATGAAGCAGTCAAAGCTATCGGAGAAGATCTGTGCCCAGCTTTGGGCATCGGAATTCCTGTTGGCAAAGACTCCATGTCCATGGCCATGCGCTGGAAGGATGGTGACGCTCAGAAGCAAGTTGTTTCCCCGCTATCGCTCCTCATAACGGCGTTCGCACCTGTTCAAGACGTTGCCGGAACTTGGACACCAGATCTGAAAAGGACTTCTGAGTCGACTGTTCTCGTTTTCGTCGATTTGGCGGCAAATCATGTTCGCCTTGGTGGATCTGCTTTAGCGCAAGTGTTTAAACAGATTGGCTCAGAATCGCCTGACGTGGTCGATGCATCAGCATTAAAGTCCTTCTTTAATGTTTGTCAGTCAATACGACGTGAACATCCTTCTTTGGTCATGGCTTACCATGATCGTTCTGATGGAGGACTTTTCACTACCTTGGTGGAGATGGCATTTGGAGGTAGAATGGGATTCCGAGTTAGCTTAGACGTCCTGCCGAGCAATGACCAGCCGGTGGCTTCCTTGTTCAACGAGGAGCTCGGGGCCGTTTTCCAAGTGCGCGAAGTTGATGTTGCACAATTGCAAGACCTCTTTTCCGCCGAATCATTTTCTCGGGACTGCATTCATGTCATCGGAAAGGTGACAACGGATGAAGTCATCGAAATATCTCACCAAAATGCCGTCCTCTTCTCGGAGAAGCGATCCAAGTTGCAGGAAATGTGGGCAGAAACCTCCTTCAAAATGCAGTCCTTGCGAGACGACGCGACCTGTGCACAGGAAGAATATTCCTTGATCGCTGATGCCGAACATACGGGTCTTTTCTACTTTTATGATCCCATGTTGCTCAAAAGCCCTAGCATACCGCAGGGGACAGGTACTCAGCCAGCAGTGGCGATCCTACGCGAACAAGGCGTCAACGGGCATGTGGAGATGGCATGGGCATTTGCCGCCGCTGGCTTCCGAGCCATCGACGTCCATATGTCCGATATCTTGATAGGTCGTGTAGACTTGAACAATTTCCGTGGGATCGCAGCTTGCGGCGGGTTCTCCTATGGGGATGTGCTAGGAGCCGGAAGTGGGTGGGCAAAATCGATCCTCTTGAGCAGTCGGGGCAAAGAGCAGTTTTCGCAATTCTTCCAGCGAAAGGACACATTTGCACTCGCAGTGTGCAATGGATGTCAGATGTTTGCCCATCTCAAGAGTCTTATTCCTGGTGCCGAAACGTGGCCATTGTTCAAGGGGAACAGGAGCGGAAGGTTCGAGGCTCGTGTCTGTATGCTCAAGGTGGAAGAAAGTGAGAATACCAAAAAGTCGGTGTTCCTCCGGGATATGGCGGGGTGGGCAATCCCAGTTGCTGTGGCACACGGTGAGGGACGGGCGACATTCGCGGACGAGACGCAGCGAGCAGAATTCAACGCTGCCAATTTGGTTGGGTTGAGATATGTTGATTCCAAGGGCGATGCCACCATGCGCTATCCACTCAATCCAAATGGTAGTCCGGACGGCATTGCCGGCGTGCAAACAGCAGATGGAAGATTCTTGGCTTTGATGCCGCATCCGGAAAGAGTTGTTACGACAGAGAGTAATAGCTGGCATACTGGGATGTTCGGTCCAGTGGGTCCTTGGTTCCAGTTGTTCAGGAGTGCCCGTTCGTGGTGTGACCTGTGAACTATCTAGAAATCAAATTCAATGCCGTTGAATAATCCTTGTGGGATAGTTTCTGAGCACGGTGCTGAGAAATGCGCAAAAACCGTGTGAACTTAGCTCTTAAGACCGCTAGGGAGTCAGAACGACAATATATAGTAAATGAAAAGGCCATATTATACAGCATGATAGCCGCCTCTACTGGGGCCACCTCGAACTGCGGTGATGAGGTGTTGTGCGAGATCGCGTAGTAGAAATGGAACGTCGCGCCAGAAATCTCGGTGCCTGCAGAAGGATAAGTACTTTATAAAGAAAACAAGAGGATGATACGCACGGCACAAGGTCCCATCCAGTAGCTCCATAATTAGTGTAATTATGATATGCGCCAATAACGAAATAGGCTCCCAAAGCCAGGAAGAACCTATGTCTTTGGATCAGCCAACTGACAGGGAAGGGACTGGCCATTGGACTTACAGGAAGAAGAACCATCCCAGGCCACTACCCGAAGGCGTAGAGGGTTCATCTGGAGTTGGGTTGGGAGGGTCGTCCTTGTTCTCTTTGGCACATGCCGCAGGTGTTTCCCAAGTGACAGTGCCAGTGCCAGTTAGGCTATTGTAGTCTGAGAACGAGGGCTCCTTTGCTTCTTGTCCACAAAGCATGGTGAGATTGAATATTTGAGGAGTACCGTTTTCTGCAGGATAGGACCCGCCATGGAGCAGTATCGTAAAGCCTGATTGCTCTAGGGTTTTTGTATTAGCACAAGTTCTATAGAGTAGGGTAGTACGTACCAGATAAGGCTTGGAATTTTGGGTCCAGTGATGAAGAGGTGGCCAACGGAATGACCGCAACAATCCTGTCATTTTCACCTTCCTTCTTGTTTGTTTTCGTCAAGCATGCCCTGCTACCAGATGGACACTACTGCGAATGAGCAAACCGCAAATTTCGCGCGGGGGGGAACACGTTGACTTGCCTGGTCGTTTGCAGGACCGTCATTGGGCGGTAAATCTTTACAGATATTGAATTCGAGAGTGTCGATCATTTCGGTTGGGGGTGTACTCCTCGTCCTTTGCGCGGTCATCGCGACGTCTAGACTGCTCAAGTCATATATCTTCCCAAAGAGGCTTGCGTGGTCGGAGCATTCAATGTCTTCTGCAGAGGCTACCAGAGCAGAGAGAAGCAACAAGAGAATCTGATAAAGTATTCGAGACGGCATATAGCGGGTCGTCGTGGAAAGCGCCAAAACTGGTCACTAACTGGGCGAGTGTGGTACTGGGCTCCAGAAAGTATGAGTAAAGAATTTAATTTAAGAAAATTCGGAAATTCCGTTGCATCTTCCTGGACAGAATCAAGTCACGGCCACTCTAAACCTCACCACCATGACAGATTTACTAAAGAGGGCGATTTATCACGAGAAACAGGAATCAGGGTCTATGTTATGTGCTCAGCACGCTCTTAACGCGTTGTTACAGCAGCCTCTTGTGAGCTCCCGAGTACTAATGGGGCCACGCCACTCGTTACTGAATCGCCCTCGTTTGGACAGTTCACTGCTCTTGATCTTGCCTCGATTGCACAGAAACTAGACGCTATGGAGCAGTCTTACGATACGAATAACAAAGGGAAAAGCACTAATATGGACGACAGCGGTCAGTGCCGCTCAAAAGATGACCGCCGCGACGGATCCTTACTGTGCATCTATACAGGTTTCTTTTCAATTCAGGTTCTAGAAGAGGCATTACAAGTGTGGGGTTTGACGTATGTCCCAGTCTGAACTGAATGGTGTGGACACTAATGGAATCCGTCCTAGTCTTGTACGATGGCGGTCCGAAGATATGAAGCCATACCAAGACTGCCCATATACCCAGCTTGGTTTTGTCCTGAATCTCGAGGAGCACTGGTTCACTTTGCGACGGTTTGGACCCGCCGAGCCAGATCTATCAAAAGACCCAGGAACCGGCCACTGGTTCAATCTGAATTCTTGTATACCCGAGCCTGAATGGGTCTCTAGGACATATCTTGGAATGGTTTTACAACAGGCAGAGGCTGAAGGTAATAGTTGATTTTTGCGACCAATGTCCCTGTAGGCTGACAGATTTAATAGGTTATTCCGTCTTTGCGGTCACTCAGATCGATCCTCTTGGGCAATTAGCATTGGCACGCACCAGGGCCGACGAGTTGGCAGCCGGGATCCCAGAATTGACAAATGCCTCGACCCGTATCTCCACCACACGATCAGCCATCAGCGGTGCCGGCCCATCATCGTCATCTAAACTCGACTGGAACCCAGCCGGACTAGAAGATGAGGACATGGAGTTACAAGCGGCCTTGTTGGCTTCCGTGATGGGCGAAGCCTCTGATCCCGAGATGCTTCAACCTCCTCCTCCTCCTCCATCCAGGCCGCCCCTCAGTGAGACGCCTTCGGAAAAGTGGGAAATCAAGAATACCCGCCCTGCGTTTAGTCAACCCTCGTCTGGCCTTGGGTCCACTCCTATAACGGACAAGTCACTCGAAATCAGTGCTCGTAGAGCAAAAGAGGAGCTTGCGAGATTTCAGGAAGAGCAAATGCAGGCTCTTGCACAAGGAACTGAATCAGACGATGCGATCACCAGTATCCTTGGAAGACGCCAAGAAGCTACTGTTAGCTCTCCGCCGCGAAGACGGGCACCACGTCCAAGGCGTGAGGATGAAGAAGAGGAAGAAATGATGCGTCGGGCGATAGAGGCTAGCAAGAAAGAGGCTCAAGAACGTGGCGGCACCGCCGATGAGGACGAGCACGATGTTAGTTTTGACGACGACGACATGGTCCTGGATGACGACGAGGAGGAGCGGGCAGAACTAGCGAGATTAATGAAGAGCCGGCGAGAGAAGGAAAGGGAGCAAGAGGAACTTGAGAGGATACAGCAAGGATTACCGTCCTCATCGGAATGGTTCAGAAGTTCGGGTGCGGAAGACGTGGCAAGCACCTTATTCGACCCATTTGCGGGTGGCGTTCTTGGTGCGAACGCGGCTCACTTGGATAATCGAATTTACGATGACGAGGATGCCGAGTTGCAGGCGGCTTTGAAAGCCAGTTTGGAGGGCGCTCCTGCCGATATATCCATTCCACCTCCACCAAAACCTGCGACTCGTGCACCGACGGTCGATTCTTCCGCACCGGCGACCAGTTCCACAGTTCCGACAGAGGCTAAAGACGCCAAGATGAAGGGTGACGACGACGACGACGACGACGAGGATGAAGAGGAGAGCGAAGAAGAGGAAGAGGAAGAAGAAGAGGCACCACCAGTACTTACTGCAGAGGAGATGCGAAAAGCACGGTTAGCGCGTTTCGGTGGATGATCATTTGGGGACAATTGTGCTTTTTTTAATGCAAAGAGATTTATGCAAGAGTGAGGATGGTAGTATAAACAAACACGAAGCGTCCGAGGGAACAAATATAAGAATCAGGCAATGGTGACTGATGACTGTCCGGCTGGTGGTTCCACTAAACGAGGGTTAGGGAGGGTTTGTATGAGTAAAAAACGAGATACGTACGCGGAGGAGCTACTGGTCTGTTGACCTCGCCCATGGTTCTGTTCAACAAAACCCCAATGCCCTCGAAAACGCTCAGCAAGATACCACAGGCAACAGCCGAGCCCAGCGTGGCTTTTGGACCACCTATTACGGGTTGTCAGTTGAGCTATAAAATTGAAAAACGTAAAGGATAAGCTCACTTCTCAACGCGAGGCAACCGCCAGTCATAAAACCGGAAATGATGCCGTTCCACGCATCCTCTTTCTGTCGATAACCTTTTACAGCGCAATCAAATGTTGAGAACATGCCGCCCCATACTCCAAAGTTGCCGCCCGTGACGGGTGCTCGTGCTTTTATTGCTGACATTGCTCCTACAAGTCGTTCTCCCTGGACATGTTTAGCCATTGGAGCTCGCGCTTTAAAGCGTAATAAATTACCCTTGGAGAGTTTCTCGAGCCTTTTATACCGTGCCATATCCCACCGCCAATGGCACCCATCGCAAACGCACCGCCAAAATCATTCAGAATGACCCAAGGGCTAGGTTGATGTCTAGTAAGCTAAAAAGGCGTGATAAAGGAAGAGAATAAGCGTTACCAGGGGTCTCTGGTGTGATCAGCATGCGACATTGGAAAGGGTTGACGAAAAAAAAAAAGGAGTCGGTCGACGCGAGGTCCACAAAGCAAGGAACCACTCAATGGCACACTTTACAGGCTTTCGGGGGAATCTGGTGGATACAACGCCAAATACAGCTCCGGGAGGTGATGATCTTTCGCTCTCTGAATTGGATGGGACGCCAAAGTTTCGATGGATGGGAGAGGCCGCTCCAGCCACTCCGGGAAGCGAGCGTGAAGAGGAAGAGTTGGCACAGGAATCATCAATGTCACTACAGGAAGATGAAGAGCAGCAAGAACTCAGTCAGACGAGGGAATTGGACGTGTCGTTTGACCAGACGCTACGGTTCGAGCAGAGTGCTTTGGACGATGGCGATGCGGGAGAAGGGGATCGGATAGAACATACAAACAATAGGAACGAAGCTCAAGAACTGGATAGTCTCAAATATACCCTCAAGACGATGAACAAGAGTGTCCTTCAGCTCAATGGCTTCCTCAAGGCGTGCATTCCCAAGTTTGAGGTGAGTGTGGCGAGCATTGGCATACTAATGACTGATGCATGCGCAGAGAATGCAAAACGCAATCGAAACTTGGGATGGACTCAGTAAACAGTATAATCAAATCATGATCGAGACGGAGAGGACGGCGCAGGTACTGGAAGATGCTAGTTGGCCGGGACGCGAAAAGGTATGAAAGATTGGCGTGTCTCTAAGAAGTCTTACTGACTACATGTAGGAGGAGGCTCGTTACAGGCAAACCTTGATCGAGGAGGAGCAACGGCAGCGGGAGGAAGAGACTCAACGTGAACTCGAACTACACCGAGCAGAGGAAAAGAGATTGGAAAAGGAGAGACTAGAAAGGGAGAGGCAGGAAAAACAGCCCCCGGCTCGCGCAAGAGGGAGAGGCCGTGGTACTGGAATCCCTGGACGCGGCATGGCGGCAAGTGGTACGTGCAATCTCTAATCATACCTTTGAAAGAGACTTATTTGTCTATCAGACTCTTCTGGGATTCGTCCGCCCGGTCGCGGAAGTGGCATAGCCAGAGGCGTTTCCGCCTCGCTCTCATCCCGCCCTAGTCGGGGATCGATACCCGTTCGAGGACGCTTTAGTTGATCATTTGTGACAAGTTTGTTATACATTTGTTATTTCAAGCTGAACCATTACACTTTGGAAAGGATCTCCAGGCAAGACGCTAGGTCGACATTTCCGCCACTCAGGACGAGGCCAATGTTGACCTGTCTGCCATAGTGCTGTTGCATGGCAGACATACGCTCTTTAAACTCTTTGGAATACAAAACCACAGCGAGCGTGACGCAGGAAGAGGGCTCGACGACGATTTTAGCTCTTTCCCACAAAAGTTTCATGGCCATTGCGATTTCCGTGTCGGTGACGGTAAAGATGTCATCGACGTTTTCCAGAATCAGAGGGAAAGTAAACTTTCCCAAAGAAGTGAGAAGCCCATCCGCAATTGTCGTGGGATTGACGGAAGGATGAAAAGTCTTGTTGCGGAAAGACTTCTGTGCGTCACTAGCGCCCGAAGGCTCAGCTCCAAAGACGAGGGTTCGAGATACGAGGCCTTTGGAAGCAACGGCTACTCCACTAAGCATGCCTCCTCCGCCGACCGGTGCGATGACGACGTCGAGAGGCAGTCCTAGCTCCTCGGCTTGTTCAAAGAGTTCGAGGGCGATCGTACCTTGTCCCCTGATGATATCCGGATGATCATACGGTGGAACAAGGCGAACGATCCGTTCTTGGCCGAGTCGGTTTGCCTCCGCCTCCAGGCGGTGTATGATTGTCTCCACAGTGGCTTCTCGTGCTTCCAATGTCGGTTCACACTCGGTGACAATGGCTCCGTAGCCCTTTACGGCGTTCTTCTTCACGTTCGGGGCATTGGACGGCATAACGACTTGACATTGGACGCCCAAAAGCTTGGACGCGAGTGCCAAGGCTTGCGCGTGGTTTCCGCTTGAATGTGTGATGACTGTTAAATTATCAGGTCGAACAGTCTCGAGTAATCGTTTTAATGCATAGGTAGCGCCGCGTATCTTGAAGGCTGTAATACCGAGTGAGATTATGTGACCATCTGTCACAACGATTACGAACCTCCTATCTTCTGAAAATTCTCGCATTTGAATAGTAATCGTGTGTCTAATCCGAGTGTTTCAGATGCGAATCCATTAATAGTGGTGCTTGTGATGACGGGTGTTTTGTGAATGTAATC
>KN824282.1:748914-761002 GCA_000827415.1 Serendipita vermifera MAFF 305830 | reverse complement strand
CAATCGACTTTCAGTCTTTTAGTCTGGATTCCACAAACAAGCAGCTGTATGAGGAAGCAAGAGCCGCCAATAATAATAATATGCAGAGCAGCGACGAGGTCTCGACTCCCACTCATTCAACGCCCCCCTCGGAATGCGGCTCGCAGGATTCTGGGTGGTCTTCTCGAGGTCTCAAACCTCCAGAACAAAAAAAGAGGAGATCAAGCACCAACAGACGTGCTGCCGGTGAACGAGACGATGGGCTTTGCACTTTGCCCTCGCCTCCACCATCTCTTTGTAAGTCTCGGCTTTGTTCGTCTGATCATCTAAACCTTAATGTTTCCTTTTAGTGCGAACGACCACATTCTGGCGGAATACCACCCGGTCGGCCCTCGGCGATCCAAAGTACTCTCCTGCAACCCAGCTCGTTCGGAATTCCACCTGGGTGGCTGCAGGACTGGAAACATCAGAACCAGTCGGTGACAACTCGGCTTTATGTATCGAAAGCCGTACAAAGACCCACAAACTCGTCTTACCCCCTGAAACGATCTAGTCAACAACGACCCCTTTTAACGACCCGTCTCGTTATCCTTATTGTCATCTTATATATTTTCGGCGGCTTTATGCAGGTCTCGGCACATCCGTGGCCTCAGCTGAATCCCCCCTTGAACGGTCAAGGGGTCTTTGCGACCAGTACATCATCCTCCATCGACTGGTGGCCGTTTCATTCCCCTGTCTCCAGTAGTCTGACCACTGTAGTCAATCCGATACCCCTCATTTCGTTATCACCCTCTTTACCCACTATAACCTCTTATAACACACTCTCTTCAACTATTACTTCTTCATACACTTCGGGAATAAGTTCCCAAACACCATTGCAGATTGCCGAGAATTCAACTGCGGATATACCATCTGCAGCAGTACCCGTCCCGTCTCCCTCGGCGTCCCAGGAACAGATCGAAAACCAAGCCATTCCCTCACGCTTGGTGTACTATTTTATACCCGTGGGATTCGTACTTGGCGCAATGCTCGGAGCATCCACTGCAGTCGTTCTCACACGCCGCTGTGGTAAAAATAACGGTGCCGAAGACGAATATCATCATCCATTCCCGAGCCAAGGCGGGCATGTTCATTATGACGACCCTAGGGACGAACAAGAAAAGCAGTGGGTCCAGCAGCGTAGGACGTACTCGGAGGATGAATATGAGACCGATTCGAATCGTACATGTACTCCGAAACCGGAGCGAGTGTCCCAAGAGTTCTTGGCACCGGTGAAGGCAGGAGTACCCGTCAGCGAGTCTTTTTATGATGATGTAGTGGCAGAAACGAGGGCATTGGAATTGGATTCGTCGTTGGACGAGGCGCCTCCTACACCATATGCTCGTCTTCGAAGTGGTTCTATTCGCCGAACGCTCCTCCGGAACATCGACCTAGACTTGCGTCAAACCAGACTGGATGCACCCACTTTACACAGTCAATCTCTTGAAGAAAGGCGATGGTCAAACCACCCCTCAATCGCCTCGCCCGTCGACCTCTCCATTTCACCCCGCCAGATGCGCGATCTCTTTTTCCTTGATCAGCCAGTCCACTCAAGGGACCAATGGGTGACCGCCGAAAAGCTCTTGGACGGCCAGCATGCTGAAGATGAAGACAGCGACGGGGATGATGAACTCAAAAACGCCATCTTGCTCGCAGGGATCAATGAAGCGAGGGAGGACAGTGCATTAGTTCCTCATAGCAAGGGCATACCTACTTCTCTGTCTGCCCTCTCTACCGCTGCAGAGCCCCGTCGACTCGTCAAGCCACGCTGGAGAACGTCTAGTCGAGCCGAGCGAGAGCTGTTTATCCGTGAGGAGGTTGATTCTGTTGGCCATAGAGATTCCCCAAGCGCTCCATTGGACGGACACAATGCCGCCTCTGAATACAGTCAGTATGGTCGTTTCGCCAATATAGACGGACCGCGGCAAGATGTAGCAGCCTCTCGAATGTCTGCCGACGGCTTTGGGTCTTCGTCAAGCGTCTATGATGATCAACCTGCCCATAACGTGCGTAATCAAGGGAGGACGATCATGTTTGGTGCTGCAGGCAATGGAATCGAGCATCGGCTAGGACTTCATTCGTAGCTTTCTTTTTCTTTCTTTACCGAGTAGATGCCGTTAGATCCTTACAATGTTTCAAGGTCAAGGCAACCCCCAGTTTGTTGAACTTGTATTCTCTACACGAACTAGATGAGATTTCTAAATGCGGCAATAGGCTTTTTAAGGGCACATGGGTCGCAAAGGTATAGCATAAAAGCTGAAACGAGACGGGAAAAATATGAAAAATTTGGGAACCACCAGTCAGAAGGGCAATAGCGAATGGAAAACCCGCGGGAAAATAGTCTAAATGAGGGAATAATCGGCGTAAGGTTTGTTGCTAGGCCGGCGATTAGAGTTTGAGCTCAGTGAGGACACGGCGAGCAAGCATCTGGTATTGCCATCCGTCCCCTCCAATGCGTCGGAACTGGATCCCGTGAAGCGGGAGTAATGGCACCTAATGACAGTTAGCGAGATGTTAGAACGAGAAAGTTGAGATACGGACCTTCACAATCATAATCTCGAAACGGACAACCATGCTGCTTGACTTTGTACTTTCAAACAGATCATCAATGGCTGCTTGCTTTTGACCGTTGGTCTGTGGCGCCTTGGCAGTTGGCGTGACAGGTGAAGCCGGTCCAAAGTCGCGAGGAATTGGGGGCAAGAACTTGTCACGAGAAGGCGTCAGCGCTGTCGGAGTAGTGGGACTACCATGCGTTTCATCTGCGGGCACAGCGGTAATCTTTAGGTCCGGAGGAAGTTCAGCGTCCTGCACACTGGTATCACCCTCGGTGTCCTGTGTACGGACCGAATCTGCGGTATCTTTGTCGATGCTTGCTCCTTTAGTGTGTCCGTTGACGGTCTCATCTGTACCGTCTGCAGCTTGATTTGTAGTGGCCGGGGGCACATTAAAGAACGAAGAGGAACCTCCGCTAGGTGAGACGAGTTTCGATGGGGTCGTGACTGGTGGGTGAGACTCGCCGCCAGATGGCCTAGAAGGAAGATCCTTATCATCCTCTTTCATAGCCGAAGGAGGCACGGAGTGTTTTGAAGTAATTGTCGCAGCATAGTCCGTCTCCTTTGCCTTGTCTTTTCTTCTCACGGTGCCGAATGACAGCTTCGATGCCTTGCGGACAACACCTCGACGAATTGTAGAGGAAGCAGATGTATCTTGGGAATGTGCAAGAAGGCTGTTCCCCGTGGAGCGTCCACTGTCCACTTGGATTGAGTTGAGATCAATGGAAGGGGCGTGAATGCATTCGAAACCACCACGAATCTCTCGATACTGAATCTGCATACGATCTAAAACCGCGCGAATATCATTCTTGATGACATTGACGGGTCGTGTTGTTGTCGTTGCAACGCTGTGTGGATTGGGTTAGGATATGTCCTCTTTAATGATAATATACCCACCTGAAAAGACCCTTGAGGTATAGAGGCTTGGTTTCGCGCTCTGTGGCGCTACCATCGTCTTCTACATGCTCAGGATGAGTTTCATCGCGATTGACGAGAACGCCTTCTCCTTCAGAATCAGCTGGCTTTTCCTCTGTCTCATCGTCCTCTTTCACATCTTGGTCAACAGCTGGTGCCTTGCCTTTCGAGGCAGTACTCGCGGCGGTTCTTGGTCGTCTACCAAGTGTTCCACTGAACGCACTTAGAGCAAAGCCCCCACCGAGGCTGCCTCGGCGGATATGCCTGCCCTCTCTGGTATGCGAATCCACCACTGTTCCAGCGCGACGATGGAGGTTACTAGCGGGTTGGCTCGCGCTAGAAGACACAGGCAAGCTGTTTGTGGTTTGGAGAGGGGTTGAAAGTTCATCTTGAGACTTGGGTCGAGGTGCAACTGTCGCAGTAGGTTGCTGCTGTTGCGCCTGCTGCCCCTCTTTTTCATTCTCGCGGGATGCAACATCAACGGAGTGGCGAGGCAACGAGAAGGCTCCACGCAAAAGACTTCCACGTCGGCCCAAAGTCTTTCTGCTGTCTTCACTCAATCGGCTACCCAAAAGGGTGGTGATCCGCTTGATAGAAGATCCACCTGCATTGGCGGCAGAGGGTGGTGACGTAGCATTCGGAGATGTGCGACCTTCATCCCGTGTATGTTGTTCAGATCGGCGAGGTTCGATTTCAAGCTTTTCATCAAACGTGGTATGCTCTGGTCCAGCCGTGCGAGGACCGGTTGCTGCCTGACTAGGCTTGTTGCCTGCCCAGCTTGCCAGTATACCGGCACGGCTTGTGAGAGACGTGCTCCGCCTATGCTGGTGTTTCTCAGCAGGTTTAGGGGCGGCTGGCATACCAGCATATGAGGAAGGAGGTCCATGAGGGGTTGCTTCTTCCTTGCGTGGGAGTGCAACGGGCAAATCCGTGGCAATGGTTCGTGCCTGAGGATGCGTAGGGGTAGCCGGGCTTTTGGGGACTGGGGAGTCATACGAGGGCCCAGCTTGGTGGGATGGCTCCGGCGCAGGAATGCGAGGAAGAGGCATGTTGTAATCGGGCTTCTGTGCGGCAGCCGGCGGCGCGACGACGACTGACACGGGTGGTGTAGGCGAATTGGACTTGAACGCGCTTGGAGGAGGGGTAGGGGAAGGCACGTTCAGGGCCACCGGATCTTCCGTTCGTGCCGGAGTTGCTGGTTGTGGGGGATTGAGATCCAATTGTGAACTTGCAAAGTGGGGACCATAGACTCGCTCACGATCCATCTTTTCACGGACGAGGAAGTAGATGGAGATCAGTGGGTGGAACCCGAAACAAGGATCCACGTATTCTCCTATTCGATTACTGTCTGATACCGCGGTAGTCTGAGGGCCGTAGATAGCCGTTAAAGGAAGCTTTCCGGATGGTGTATTAGGAGGAGAGTTTCCTTGAGGGAAGAGTTTTCGTCGGTAGAAGTCGAGCCCCAGTCCTGAGAAGCGCTTCGTGGACTTTTTCGTGGAGTGAGTGGAATCGCTAGTAATGGTGCTATTTCCTCCATTGATCGCCGTCAAAGAGGAAGACGGGGATTCCCCGTTAATGAGTTCCACGCCATTGGCTCCATGTTGCTTCCGCTCCCAGATTTCTACCATTCTCTTGTATGTGTCAGTTTCTAGAACCTCTCGAAGCTTCTTCTCGATTTCGTTTGGCGTGCCGAACTCGAACCCAATCATCCCCTTGATGACGGCCTGATCAATGTCGGAGGGACGAAGAGGCTCTCGGTGGAGTAGATGAGGATCCGGGGGACCTGGGTATCCTCTCAGCATCCATGCATGTCGAAGGACCTCGCTGAGGGGTGCTCTATGCGAAGGATTCACTACCAACATGCGGGACAAAATGTGCTTGCACTCTGAAGACGATGTTATGAGCAATTCATCCCGAAACAAAGAGTGACCCAAACTAACCGACACTAAGCCAATGGGGATAGTCCACAATTCCGCGCTTGATCTTTGCATGGAGCGCCGGCATATGCTGATCGTCAAAGGGAACTTTTCCGCAGACGAGAACATAGAGAACAACACCAAAGCTCCAAATATCGACTTCTGGACCCGTATATGCTTTGGCATTGAGGAGTTCTGGGGCCGCAAAGTACAACGAGCCGCAAAACGTTTGCAAGTGCAAAGCAGGATTGTAGAGGTTTGAGAGACCGAAATCAATGATTTTGATGTTTCCAGATTCTGAGATGAGGATATTCTCAATCTTGAGATCTGTAACGGCCGGCTAAGTGAGTGAAACACAAAATGGAGGTCGAGGAGACGGACCTCTGTGGACCACATTATTCTTGTGGCAGTACTCTAGAGCTGAGCCGATTTGGCGTGCAAACTTGCGTGCAACACGTTCACGGAGTCTACCGTGACTAATGATATAGTCGAGCATCTGACCGCCGTTGACAAACTGAAAGACGATGTAGTGATAATTTGCTTGCGGGATGATCTCTCGTGTCCCACAGATGTATGGATGAAACAAAATCATGGACAGAGCGGCCTCTCTGACTGTTCTGATCTCCTTTGAGGCATCCTTTGCCGCTTGCCGAGCGAGGAAAGACGCTGTTGGGTTTCCAGTGTTGTTATGAGACCCGCTGGGCCTCGGAACAATTTTGATAGCGAGCTGAGAGCATAAAGAATAAGCAACGGATGCGAGAAGAGCGCCCAAGTCGACTACAGACCTTTTCTCCCGTCTGATTGTGATATGCCAGCTTGACTTTACCCATAGAACCTGCTCCTAGAGTCTTCCCTAGCGAATAGTTTCCGATTACTCGCACCGTCTGTCTCGAGGCGCCTCTGCGAGACGATGAATGGCCTTGACCGCGATGCTCATCCCTATGAGACGACTGCTCTTGACCCCCTGTCGCCGTTGGAGCATCTGTATTCGACACTGGAGGCATTGAAACTGGTCTGGGCCGCGAGCTCGGTGCTCTTGTTCGATGTGGAGGCTGACGAAGTGTTTGTTCGCCTTGCTCTTCGCCCTCTTGAACCGTACTTCGCTCTACATGTTCAACTCCAATTTGCGCCATTTCTGGTGTCGGAATAGACGCCATTTTTATTCTTTATACTGTCAAGGAAGGCGCCAGCTTCAAGTTCCAATAAACTCTCCCACCCTAGGCTCGGAATATTTATCTCGGATCATTCTTCTGACACTATATTCAATAGTTTTTTCAATTTTATTCTCGTCCTTGAAAATGTGCTACGTATCGTCAGCCACCGCAACGCCGGCTGTACCCGCCTTATTCGGGTCAGTATATATTACCCTTCAAGCTCTTCGTAATAACCCTTATCCAGGCCTGCCTTTTGGCCTGTCATCAATCTTAGACGATCCCGTGTATCATTCCTCCACCAGGGTTGGAAAGGTGGCAACCGGGTTCATTTCGTCGCTGGAAATGCATTACATCTCGTAAGCCACAGCAACGCCGGCTTTGACCGTATCATTCGGTAGACTATCACCCTCGAGTTCTTCGTAATAACTTCTACTCAGGCCCGCCTTTTGCCTGTCGTCGATATTGAACGGACCCTTGAGTGGCCCAGAGTATCGTTCCTTCACCAGTGCTCGAAAGGTAGTAACTGGATCACGATCTTCTGCGTCGCACCGCCAGGTAAACCATCTATGTCCACTCGTGACGTGGGTTATTTCATCGAGGTGTATGACCGTAAGTACTTTCACGCTCTCTGCGTCTCCGGCCTAAAAGAGGGTAAACTTCCAGTTAGTTGGGGGCATCTCTGTGCCTACCTTCTCGAACTTTGCTATCGTGGCCGGGTTGACATCTAGACCTCGTGCCTCGTGAACTAGATGGATAATTGCCAACCTTGCCAGGAGATCATCAGAAGTTTGCAACGCTGATTGCCATAGCGAACTGTGTATAGGCAAAGAGCCATACTCTGTCCCGAGTTCGCTGAGTCGGTTCGATAATAAGGTGAAGTGCTTGGCCTCATCCAGCGCCATACGAGTAAAGTCTGTGTAGAACTGATGCGGCAGCTTGGGGTTATTGCCGAAACGAGCTATAATGTCCCATCTACCAGGCGATCAGAAGAGCGCATTCGAATGCAAAGCACCTACGCCAGGTCAATCCTGCAGTGGCGAAAGTATCATCAATGAGATATGCGTGGCTGGAACTAATGCAACTTACGCCCATTGCTCAATATTAGCAAGCGCATGCAACATTGTCACTCTGCTTTTTAGGCTCCCCCCTTTGCCTCGTCGTGCCACTTTTGTGGGATCCACGATAACCATGCTTGGCTCTCTGGGTGGGGTTGTAGGCGGAACTGGCGCCCCTTTATGTCTCCCAATCGACTTTATCTCGCCTCTGCGGAACAAATCTACGGCGTGCCTTGTTCGCTGAACTTTTAAAGCTGCGTTGGGGGTGTTTAGGATGAGATTGCTCCACTCCAATAAAGTAGAGGGTGCAGGGTCTGGGACTAGAGGTTCCTCTATCCTTTCTGTGTCTGGCTGTATAACATGAGGGAAGTGTTCATTGGACGGCTTGGTCGTTTCCGCAAATGCTGAAACAGCATTTTAGTCTTTAACCTAGTATTAACGTCATGTATTCATCACTCACCTTCTGAAACCGGTCGTACGTCCACCATTTCCCATTCTTCGTTATTTGTAGGCGTTTCTATCCACAAGGTTGATGGTTTGTCCTCTGTATTGTCCTGCCTGATTTCTACATCGTAGACACAGGCTCTAAGACCTGTTTCGCTCTTGCCAGTCTTCAGGCTGAAATCATATCTGTGCCATGGACAAACCGCAACCAGATCGTCCTCGTAGTCCTCGATCTCGGCGTGAGACAAGTCGGCACCCAGATGAGGACATTGAGCCTCCATTGCGTAAATCTGTAAATCTCTGCCATTGCGCACAGGTCCCGTGTTTCCATCAAATAGACGATCCTTCAAGGGTTGGATGCTCTTCGTCGATGTAGATTCTGCATTGAGAGCGGCAAGTCTGAATAGTAACAACGAATGATATCGCTGGGTTCCAGCTCTCAGAGTGACGACAAAGCGAGAATGCGAGTAAATACGCTCCAAGTTGCCAAGGCTATAACATATTCGAGCCGGAAAACGAAAGCCGATGAAACAATCAGATGATGTTCTTATAGCTAGGAAAAGAAATGACAGCACCAGATGAACCGGGAAGACATTTGCTAGCAGAGGGGGAGGTGACAAGTCTCCTACAAATAATGTTGGACTACCGTATAAAGAAAGAGATTTATCCCGCGAGATAAACGCGAATACTACAAGGCAGACAAGAGGAATACCAACGATGGCTTTTATTGATAATAACGGGACAACGCGTGTCAATGCGCACAAGGTTGCCTCCAAACTCTCTCCTAGCAATTCAAGACAACCTCATAAAATACCGGGTTTATGAGGAAAATCAATTCGTAGCACTCTGTAGGGTAAGGTTATGGTGGAACCGCTCGTGAATGGTCACTGCAACACCAAAATCTTGCTCCACCAACCGCAGATTCTTGCAAAACCACAATTACACGGTCAAAACGCGTGATTGCTCAAATTGAAAGGGACGGATCTTGTCTCCGACGCGAGATTCTACATAGTTTGCGACTCCTTAGGGAAACACCGCCGCCTCATATAAGTCGAGAGAGGAAACCTCAGAATAAGAAACGGAAGCATGAGTTATGGCGTGATGGTAGTGAAGCCTGTGAGTTTGCCTTACCTTCTCGTCCATTGCTTTCCATCATCATCGCGTATTTGTGGCAGCATTCGCTCCATAACTTTCGACTCTTGGATTTGTCAAAAGGCGGACCTTACTCAAGGCGTGAATCAAGACGTACCGATGGGCCGGATACATCGTCAGTGGCTTTTCACCAATTCCCGTATCCTCCTGCAGGCTTTCAGCGAGCTTGGCAAATTCGTTGTTCATATCGGTTCTCAACGATGAGGCTTCCCCGACGGTGCAATTTTCAAAATCGACGACCCTTGCGTCCGCGTCAGAGATGATAAAGTTGTGCCTGTTGAGATCTCCATGCAGAATGCCAAGAGCCTGGATTCTTTGAACGAGATCCTGGCAGCGTTGCAAGTCATCAAGACACGCGCTACGGCCATCCAATTTCTCCATTAGGAATCCCATTACGCGACCGTTTTCTGTTAAGTGAGCGATGAATTTTGGTGCCACATCTTGACCTTGCAGCTTGCGGTACGCTGAGGTTTCTCGATCCATTAGAGAGATCTCAAATTCGAACCGAGCAATCTTGGCAATTGCAATTGTGGGCGGTTGACCATAATGCACGACTCGGAGGCGAGCTGATATTCTACCGATTTCTGTAAGATCGTTGATGTCTACCATGGAAGAATGCCATATATTTGTAGAAGATACAGCCTTGAGGGGGGTGGAGAGGAGCTCGTAGCGTATGACGGACTCGTCGAGGCCTGTTTGATGTTGGCGGAAGATGCGGGCGGTTGTCCAATCACCTATTGGGAACGGAGGGATCTTTGCAAGCAAATCTGGTGGGAAGTTGAGGGTACCTTCGTCGTATACGCCGCCGTCGACGATCACATACTTGACACTGTCGCCGAATCGAATTCGGAATAGATTTTCTTCATCTGCACTTCCGACTTCCATTGAAAGTACTGCCGCTTGTTTAGGATCATAGGTCATCGTACTCGAGGTCGTCGGATCACAAGTCTCCCCTTCAAATAATGTGGACCACCGTATAAAGAAAGAGATTTATCACGGGAGATGAACTCGAATACTACAATGTAGATAAGAGGAATGCCAAAGATGGCTTTCAATGGGACAACGCGTGCACGCAAGGTTGCCTCCAAACTCTTCTAGCAACTCAAGCCAGCCTCATAAACTACTGATTTTATGAAGAAAATTAATCCATAGCACCCTGTCGAGTTCAAACACGCGTATGGTAAGGTTATGGTGGACCCGCTCATGAATGGTCAACCAGCCAGCCTCTTGCACTCCACCTCAGCCGGAGGCGCGTTTCGATTCTTTCGTATTGCGGGCGAAATTGCCGTTTGATCATGACAGTCGTCACAGAGGACATACGTGACTTTCAATCCTTCATCAGTCAACTCACCTATCAACCCAGAGACCACAAACGCGCCACAATCCATCTCCCAATTCCATCGCGGGCTTCACAAACAACAAGTTTTAGCATTCAAAATTCCGCTCTTGACAGGCATGACATGCTTGCCAAGCTGCCCGTCGAGCTGATGAACATGGTAGTTTGTCATTCCTCCTTCACCTCCGCATCCACGATACGCCTTCTCAACCAACGCACCAAAGAACTTGTCGATTCTTGCCCAGAATACAAAAATCTCGTTGCTCATGCGCCGTCAACGATGGCCTCCCTCGTTTACACTGGGGTGGCAAATCATTTTACAGTTTTCCACTTGTTCGGCATTCTCTGTGTCTCAAAGTGCTCTTCATGCGCCAACTTTGCAGCTTTTATCTGGCTCCCCGAGTGCAAGCGGGTCTGTGTGCCTTGTGTTCGAAAGGACCCTGCGTATATGCCAATGACGGTCGCCGACGCCACAATCGCATTTGGGCTGGGAAAGAAGACGTTGGAAACCATTCCAATAGTGAAGACCCTTCCGGGAGAATACGGACTATGGACAAGCACTCGACGCCGGCAAATGCTCTTGCTAAGTGAGCAATGGGCAAGAGATGCTGCATTACTTGTACATGGCGGAGAGGACGGACTTTCGGCATATCTTCGAAAGGCCAGCACAAAGTCCGCAATGATTGGTTATCAGCAACGGGTGGCTCGAAGGAATGCGCTGGGATGCGCGAACAAGACTTTGGACGATATTTCAAGATACATGGCCACGGCTTTTATGCCCGTCTTGTTGCAGCGGGCTACTGGTGAAGTCAGCGAAGGCGTGTTCTGTACAGGTTGCCGGATTGCCTCGGAGAATCGAACACTATCGGGGCAGCAAAAGGAGCTTCTCATAGATAGGAGAGAACAGTCTTATTCACCATCGAGTTTTCTTCTCCACTTTAAAGAGTGTTTGGCTGCTCAACAAATCTGGAAAGAGAGATCCCGTTCAACTCAGTGATTGATTGCTGCGTGTAAGTTGTCCTTTCTGTTTCGAGGCCGTAGCGCTGACTTACGGATGATACAGGAGTTGCTTCTCGCTCTGATTAGGAGTACTTTGGGGAGGAGGGGACACTGTGGCCAAGGAAGAGGTTGATCTTGAAGAAGGGAGGAGGATTGAGGATAAAGGTTATTCTGATTTGGTCGCAGTTAGAATGGAACTGTAGCACGCGGGCCTTCAGTGCGTGGGTCGCTGGATGCTACGGCGAGTCCCTCGAGGTTGACTGGGTAAGTAGTCGGGTTCAAAAGAATGACTAGCTAAGACTACAAAAGGAGAGGGTTTATATACCCTCGCGCGTCTCCAGGGGTATGGTGAGCACGATGGCCGGTCCACGAAGGGGACCCGGACTCTCGGCGCTACAGGAATACACTTTCGATTCCCCTTTAAATTTGGAAATGTTCAAAGGAGAAGAAGTCAATGTTCCTTTGAGGGCATGCAGATGGTGGTAAATCGCGCCTCCTTTCATATTCGAGCCAGAAAACGAAAGCTGATGAAACAATCAGATGTTCT
>KN824282.1:737040-748814 GCA_000827415.1 Serendipita vermifera MAFF 305830 | reverse complement strand
CGATTCTTGCCCAGAATACAAAAATCTCGTTGCTCATGCGCCGTCAACGATGGCCTCCCTCGTTTACACTGGGGTGGCAAATCATTTTACAGTTTGCCACTTGTTCGGCATTCTCTGTGTCTCAAAATGCTCTTCATGCGCCAACTTTGCAGCTTTTATCTGGCTTCCCGAGTGCAAGCGGGTCTGCGTGCCTTGTGTTCGAAAGGACCCTGCGTATATGCCAATGACGGTCGCCGACGCCACAATCGCATTTGGGTTGGGAAAGAAGATGTTGGAAACTATTCCAATAGTGAAGACCCTTCCGGGAGAATACGGACTATGGACAAGCACTCGACGCCGGCAAATGCTCTTGCTAAGTGAGCAATGGGCAAGAGAAGCTGCGTTAATTGTACATGGTGGAGAGGACGGACTTTCGGCATATCTTCGAAAGGCCAGTACAAAGTCCACCATGATCGCTTACCAGCACCGGATGGCCCGAAGGAATGCGTTGGGATGCGCGAACAAGACTCTGGACAATATCTCAAGATACCTGGCCACGGCTTTTATGCCCGTCTTGTTGCAGCGGGCTACTGGTGAAGTCAGCGAAGGCGTGTTCTATACGGGTTGCCGGATTGCCTCGGAGGGTCGAACACTATCGGGGCAGCAAAAGGAGCTTCTCATAGATAGGAGGGAACAGTCTTATTCACCATCGTGTTTTCTTCTCCACTTTAGAGAGTGTTTAGCTGCTCAACAAATCTGGAAAGAGAGATCCCGTTCAACTCAGTGATTGGTTGCTGCGTGTAAGTTGTCCTTTCTGTTTCAAGACCGTAGCGCTGACTTACGGGTGATACAGGAGTTGCTTCGAATTCTCTCTCTCTAATTCGAAGTACTATTGGGGAGGAGGGCACTGTGGTCAAGGAAGAGGTTCAAGGATGATTGGGGTGAAGGGTATTGTAATTCGGTCGCGTTCAGAACGGAACACACTTTCGATTCTCCTTTAAATTTGGAAATGTTCGAAGGAGAAGAAGCCAATGTTCCTTTGAGGGCATGCAGATGGTGGTAAATCGCGCCTCCTTTCATATTCGAGCCAGAAAACGAAAGCTGATGAAACAATCAGATGTTCTTCTTATAGCTAGGAAAAGAAATGACAGCACCAAATGAACCGGGAGGACATTTGCTAGCAGAGGGCGTCGAATGGTGGAGGTGACAGGTCCCTCGTACAAATAATGTGGACCACTGCATAAAGAAAGAGATTTATCACGCGAGATAAACGCGAATACTACAAGGCAGACAAGAGGAATGCCAACGATGGCTTTTAATGGTATGGAGGGAAAATGGTCTGCACAAGGGGCACGAAACGCAATAAACTAGGAGAGCTGGGGCGTTCCTTTCATATCAAGTTCATTAGACCAGTCCCTTGACTATCATCCTTTCCAACCTGCAAAACTCGGGGACGATGGCAGCGTACGTCAAAAAGGTATCATGATCTGCCTCGGCAACCTTGACCAGCCCAAGCTGGATATCAGCATCGTCAGTGGGCAATGGCTGTATAGGTGCCAAAGGAGCGTGGCCACCGCCAGGCGTGCCCGGCGTGTCGTCGAATCCAAGATTAGGAGTGATATTTGCTGAAGAGCCAGACATGGACCCAAGGGACGAGTTGGTGCCTACCGACGACAAAAGAGCCGTGGTGGATGGTAAGTTTTTGGGATTCCGAGGTGGGGTGACGGTGCCAGAATACTGGCCAAAGCTAGACTCGTAGCTTTCTTCGTCCTCTTCTTCTTCTGCAAAGGAGCTGGCGGCCAATCCAGACTTGGCGTGCAAATGCTTGTACGAGCCAGGTCCTGGTGCCGATCCAGGTGCCGAAACACTCCTGGATCGGTTGCCACCACTGGTGGCGGGGCCATTACCGGCCACTGTCCACTTTTTCGTCATAAGCCATCTCACTTCGTCTTCGAAGCTCGGGTGTTTCTCGTCCGGACGCGTCGATTTTCGCCAGCCCCAACGTGCGACGTATGCCGCGCCCAGCGCAGCACGAGCAGCAGAAGGAAGCCGTTGAACTTCAGTACTGGATTGTTCAACAAGAGAATTAGGAATAAGGACTGGGGCGTTGAAAACATCCCCCAGTAAACCCACTACTGAAGGGAACGTGCACGCGGAACCAGTCGCCAATATCCTTCGTGGTAAATTTGCTGTGTCGTAAGGGTCAAACTTGATTCCAATGCTGTCCACCACTTGGCTGCTGCGTGGCGGTTTGAGACTTTTGCTAGGCAAAAATACACCAGTGTGATGTAGATGGGCCAGCTTTACTCTCAACGACAAGATTTGGCTTTCCAGCAGACAGCTAGAGCTCCGTTTAGCATGGATATAAGCGAGTAGCTAGGTTCTTACCGTGGATTAGCCCGTAGGTCACGGAATTCATTGACCTTGATTCCAGTTTCGAATCGGTATACACCTTTGATGTGAGAGAATGGATGATTTTCATCTTGGAGGACCCAAAAGCTGAAGAGCTTGTCGTCCAATCTTTGAGAGAGCTTTAGCCTAACGATAACAGCTTGCAGCAAGAATGCTCACCCAATCGAGCCGCCGGGAGGCACTACAGCGACTAAGCGATCAAATGCGCTCCAACTTTTGGTGTAAGCGTCACGAACGACCGCTCGAGGCATATCCGCATTCCTTGAAAACGAGTTAATTGACGGGAACGATGGTAAGAACGTGCCTACCTGGACATGACCATCGAGATGAACTTTTTCTTCTCTGCGGCAGTATCTTGGGCGGGGTGCGGGACGGTGATAAAGAAGGCCGAAGGGACAATTTTGGTCGCTGGTGTGAGGAGAATGTCGGTAGCACCAAACTCGACAACGCAATCTGCGGAGCTTGGAGCGAGTGACAGATAGGATGCCAAATGCTCCGACGTGAATGGGTAAACTGCAATGTCTAGAAAGAGTTAGAACACAGTATATAGGTTTGACAGGGGCGTTTCTCGTACCTGCATCAAGCCCATACTTGGTGGAGAAATAGGACGATATTTGTCCCACAGGCTTGGCACCATTACGTTCAATGGGGCCTAGCATATTCTTTACCCTCTCCACTTCCTGATCGACTCCCGCAATGATCTTCAGCACGCCCTCGTCCCATTTCTCGTTTGCCGTCGAATAAAGGCCAGTGCCGGCCGCTTCGGCTTCAGTGAACGAGGACGGCTTCCCTATCATGATCGAGCAAAGGAAGACGCTGGCCAGTGCAACCTTGGTCGTCTGAGCCCACGCCTCCGGGTTTGTATCGCGCAAATGCAGCATTTGTGCCGCGAGTAACGAGGCATGGGTGGTAGCACCGACTTGATTGGCCATGGCATCTGAACCTCCCAGCGCTTGTTCCAATGACAGTGCTTGTGGGGCTGCCGACGTATCTCGAACGACGGGAACGCGTCGCACAGCGACACCTTTGGCCAGTATCTGATCGTGAAGGGAGGTCTTTTCTGACAGTTGTTGAAGGGTGGTCGCAAAATCCGCGGTAAGCCACACAGGGCACGTCTAATCAAGGCATTAGCCAGGGCAGTTCCGGTTGCGAACAGGGGGTCGATCAACATCGTAACGACATGTCCCAGCATGTAAAATGCGGGTACATGCTCAATTTACGAAGACCAAAGGTTCGATCTTCCATATGGACGGTGCTTTTGCCGAGTGAGAGAAAAAAAAGGATGACAAACCTGAGCAGCACCAGCAATGGCTTTAATCTTTGATAAATCATAGTTTCGTTGCAAACGGTCGAACAGTAAATCTTGACAGGGCGTGAGAGGTATAATCAGGGATGGCGAAGGTACGCGATACTCACCGAGCGCCTTGAGCCAGATTTCGACCGAGGTCATATAGACATCTCCACTTGACGCGTGAATTCCTCCGTGAGTCCTACGCAACCCGGATCAGTATCCAGACGAGAGAGTATGGCAAAATCATTGGCAAAAAATCCGAGCCGGTTTCGATAAAGATGCATAGCCTGTCCGAAAGACAGTGGAGTGAGATCCATATTACATCCATTTATGGACAAGAGGGTAGAAAAAACGCATGAGCGTGAAGCCAAAACTTCGGACTTACTGGTACTCTGGAAACTCTGCATCGAAATCGACGTGTTCTGAACCAACCAGTTCTAGTTGTTCATCGACAATGGTAGCACGTAGAGCATCGACGGAAAGCTGAAGTCCGAGAAAGTGCGGGGATACTTTTGGCGGCATGGCTGTAAACTTTCTAGAGTTGGTGTATAAGAGAGATTGTAATTATTGAGGGGGATACAGCAGTCAATGATTATGTGAAGCGCCTTTTAAGCAAGAAAAGAGGTTGATCCCAGTGGGAAACGTCGGTCACAGCTGGCGACAGACTTTCGAGATGGATGAGGATCGAATTCGAGTGTCGAACTGAGAAGCCGACCACTGGATACCCGACCTCATCAAAGTAAATTTCCTCGTCAAAAAAAACCCAATTCTCTCTTAACCTCACTTGGCTATTCGGAACGGCAATACGGCGTGGCGGAAGTCGTAGCACGTGTAATGGACATCCCCGAGATTATATAGGCTCAACCAATCTTCCACCCAAATTAAAAGATCTACATTCCAGCACAAGCTTTTACATATCATTCATGATCATTCCTTGTTTCTTTAGATTTTTCCTTCTTTCTCTGCCTGTGCTACGGCCACAGGATCCATCTGCACAAGAAAGTCAGCTCACGATTCGTAGACTGTGTAAACCAGACGTACGACATCAATTCCACGTTCAGAGAGTTCAATTTGACGTCTGGGACCTTCGAACCACTTGCGGGCAGAGATCCTATGCGAACATGGGTCAGAGGGCTGGATGAGTGGCGAGTGCTGGTTACTCACAACCAAAAGCCCATCGCATATGTCATGACGATTCCCACAGCAACAATTGAATAATTCAATGTTTGTGCGGTAACGGGATAGGCTTGCGGGAGAATGAAGAGGATGGCAATGGTCGCGATCCACAAGCAAGCAATGACAGCGATGGGGATGGAAAACTTTCCAAGATGCCAGGGGCCCTTTTCGAACCTAGAATGTCCTATGATTCTCAGGAGGATAGGGATGCCGTAGGAGATGTAGAGTCCTGCTGGGCGGTTAGTCTCACAGCGATTCACTATTGCTCAATACAAACCAATCGTTCTGATGGGATGTCAGCTTCTGTATGTCGAAGAATGAATTTACTTACGCAATACTCGTCGCCGCTGCAAATGCCACGGTGCTGCCCAAACTGGGGAGGGCAAGAATAAAGGAGAGGAAACAGGCGAGCCAGACTTGGCCAAGTTAGTAGTGATATTGTCAGCAGACGAGAAGCTTACCAGTCCTAATTGGCGACTTTCTCTTTACGTCGACTTGTGAGGGTTTAGCAAGCTCATTAAATCATGCAGAGAGGGACAAACCTTTGTGGAAGAACTTGGACCCAGGTAAAGCCCCATCTCGGCTAAAAGCATACTGTCAAGGTGTAAGGATAAAAGATATCAAATGGCTCAGTGCATACCATCATTCTATGAAATGGTTAGCTGACGTCTCGCTGGATAATGCACACTCACCTAGAATTGCTAGTGATTGAAAACGTGCTAGAAGCCAGATATCAGTTGAACGGTTCGAATGCAATCAGAAACACCACATACCCGCAGAAAAACATTGCGACGACAATAATCATCATCAGTGCAATGGCAGCCCTGTCTCCAACCGCATCAATTATAATTTGTGCCACGGGCTGGCCAGTCGACGATGCTAGGGTAGCACTATAGTCTTGAATTGAGAATAAGAGGCCGAGAAGGAGGAACCACCCAAGGACAGCGGACACTCCTATGCTCATCAGAATCCCCCACGATCCAGCGGTAGCCGCGTTGTTCGTCTCTTCCGTCCTATCACCACAACTTGAGTACCTAACGAGAGGTAGATGCAGAAGATGCTTACATGTGCGCCGAGGCATCGAACCCGGTAAGCGTATACTGGGCCAGCAGGATGCCGATACAGATAACATATCCGTGCCCAGCTATATCCCCCCATCCACCTGTTCCATCGTAAAACTCGGTGAATACGAATGAAGCTGGTTGATGTGTCTTCGCTTTGGCCAGGACGGCAATGACGAGCGAGGTAGTGCCTACAGCGTGCCACCAGATGGAAATATTATTGAGGTACTTTAGGATATGGACACCAAAGGTGTTAATAAGTCCCTGGGCAACGAGAACGGCAGCATATATGCCGATGATGGTGTTAGGACTGGCGGTATAGCTCGGTGTTCCAATGGCGACCGTCGTCGAAATGAAGGTGGCACAAGCATAAGAGATACCTATAATGAGGCCAATGTAAGTGCTAATGAGAACGGTTCAACACCTATACAGTACCGGTCGTGACCGCAACTTGTCTGACAGAATTTGTCAGTTTCGAGTACTCCCGGGTAACGGTTATTTACTGACCCGATCAGGTTGAACCAACCTGTGATCCATGAAGCGAGGGGTGCCTGTTCGCTACGCTAAGTGGGACACTTTTTGTACGTCATCATCACGTACTTGGCTTGGAGTCGAAAGCTTGGCGGACCAGAAATAAGGTCCACCGGACGTTGGGTGAGACGAGCAGACCTCGGCCATAGCCGCACCGACGCAGAGGGTGAAAGCAGAGACTACAATCCAACCCCATCTTTGAACGAGTGTTAGTGAGAGTTGATGCGTGTAAAGATGCGGAACGCCACTCACACCATGACTGCTGGGCCGCCGGTATTCAAACCGAAGAGGAAAAGGGAGGGAATACCAGTAATAATGGAGATGATTGAAAAGGATACACTAGAGGATGGTTTGTGATGTAGAGCATTGTGATTCAGAATCCTGTCTTACCCAAAGTTCTGTAAAGCAGGTTAATTAATGAGACACGATGGTGCACGAGACATACTTGGAGTAACGTCAGATCTCTCTTTAGCTCTTGCTTGTATCCCATCTTGGCCATCAGTGCCTCGTCTGACGTCTCTTTGATCTGCACCTCTGGATCGGAATCATGTTTCTTTGTCGACATTGTGGGTCAAGTTGGGGGAGAAACAGATATTGTGAGTCATGCGAGCTGCAGAATGTACTTTATAGTCGAGAGATAGCGATTGTGAGTGAATGGAAGACTGCTTCTCATGGAAGCCTCGAGTTCGGGCGTGCAAACGCCGGAAAGAGGCGTCGAGATAAGATAGGTTCAGGGCCAAAGCCACATTACGGAATCCATATGGTCGATGGGTATCACGAGTTTAAATTGACTGAAGGGGGGTTTATGAAGGTTTTTGGGAACCAGTAGCATCTAGTGGATTGGCGCTGGAAGTGGTTGGGAAGCGAGCTTCAGGGATTTCCATTAAAAATGACAATCCTATTAGGGGTTTCGAGCGGAGTTTGGTCTAGAGCAGCTGGATTTGTTTGATTCAATGCCATTCCTTGCCTGGACTGAGGTTTTGGGAGCGAGTGCAGTAGTAATACCCAATGGATTGGCATCTGGAGTGGTGGGGATGCTCGGAGATTTCCACGAAAGTTTCAAGCTCCGCTTGATCTAGCGGCATTCATCCTTTGCTTGAAACCCTGCGGGGCGGACTCGCGGCTGCAGTCCTGGGCATCCGCTTACCACCGTCCTTGGCAAGAGCCTGTCTTGAACGGACAAGGAAAACCTGTTTCAAGAACGATGATTTGTTGTTCCACACCATTGCAGAAGGTCGTAATAGCAAGCAGGCTATTCACTCTAAGCGTCGGTGGCCGTCGTTTCATATATCGTCACCGTCCTCTTCCCCATCACAATCATCATGTGTTCTGGTGAATCCCATCGAGGAACAGGGAACACCTACTCGCGCTCACACACAGCATGCCAACCATTCTACCGACAACCGACAACCGAGGACCCACGGACGTAGCCAAACTTTTCCAAGAAATCCCATAAAAGCGACCGCCAGACGGGGAGTATAACCGGCAAGTCAACCTTGTTTACAAAATGGATTTCTGAATAAAAAGTCGAGAGCAAAAGGGCCCGAACTGGCAACTGCCGGGTGATGGGCCTGGCCGAGATTTGACAGGTGCTGTCTGTATATTATGTAGGCTCAAGTGAATCCGCCCTCATCCCACATTCCTTGTCCCCCTTACCTCCGTACTCAAGGGCTTCGTTGCTCCTCGAGTTGCTTCTCAGGCTCCCTACTATAAAACACCCACTCTTCGTCAATCATTTGAAACTTCGCTCTTTGGCCCCCAACCACACTCTCTTTCAACTAATACATCACGGGAAACACCCACAAAATAAGAAATGCTCGTCGCCGCCCTCTCTCTTTTGCTTGCTGCTGCTGGCGCAAGTGCTGCCCCCTTTGAACGTCGCGGTCTCGCTCAAATCAAGAGCAACTGCAACCACGACCTTTCCTACTCTTTGTGAGTTTACCTTGTCACGCTTAATTCTCTGTCTCCGCATGACTGACGCCCGTCCGTTCTTTAGCGACGATGTAAGCGTGACATTATCCGCAGCTGTTATTCTCTTGGCTAAAGTGTTCGTTTCTGACATTGTTTAGGGTCCATACGGTACGTGTTTCCATTTGTTCTCCTTTGTATTTCCACTAACTTTGGGTGGAAACAGAGCATCACAATGAAATTTTGGATTACTTTGATGGTGTAGGAGGCAAAGCGTCCTTCTTCGTCAACGGAATGAACTGGGGTTGCATCTATGACCAGGACAACGTTGATGCTATCCGCCGCTCGGTACGTTTCTTTTCACGAGGCTAAGGGATCGACCTTGTTTACCGAAGCCTCGGCTCCTATTCAGTACGAAGAAGGTCATTTGATCGCATCGCACACCGTAAGTGCCCTTTCGCTACGCTAACAGCTCAATGATCCCCGACTGAATACGGTAAATTTCCCAGTGGTCCCACGCCGCCCTCGACACCCTTACCCACGCCCAAATCGACTATGAGATCCAACGCTTGGATGAGGCGCTCGTGAAGATCATCGGTGTAAAGCCAAAATTCCTCCGGTAAGCGAGAATTATTGGCGCCCGTCTACCATTTCTAATCTCCGTTACTCACACCCATAATTCTAGCCCTCCGTATGGTTCCATCAATGAGGATGCCGCTTCTTATATCCAGAATACGGTATGTATTGTGCCGGCGACCGTCTTGGCAGGCACATCTGACAGTCCCTCCCCTCGGTAGTACGGCAAAACCATTGTACTCTGGTCAGACGATTCTGGCGACTCGACAGGTGGCTCCGCACAGCAAAGCTACGACTTGTACAACGGTTTCGCCCACGAGTCGCCCAGGCGCCCACACATGGCGCTCTCGCACGAGACACAGGAAGTCGCCATCCAGGCTATCCGCATGGGCACCGTCAGCCAACTCGCCAATGCAGGAATCAACCTCCAGACTGTAGCCCAATGCACTGACGATCAGAACCCCTACATTCACGTCGGTGGCTACCAACAACGCGACTCGTCCTGGGTCTGCACTGGCGCCTGGAACCCCACTCCCCCTGGTAACCCCACCAGCACCACCTCCGCCAACCCCCCTACTGGCACCTGCGCTTCCACCTACTACAGCGCCGCCGGTGAAACCTGCACGACCATTGAACAGAAATTCGGTTTGCCCACCGGTTCGATCAAGCAGTATAACAGCTTCGTTACCTGCACAGATATCTGGGCCGGAACTCCCTTGTGCATTCCTCCAGGTGGAAACCCTCCCTCTTCCAGCACCACCAGCACCACCAGCACCACCAGCTCTGCTCCCCCTACTGGAACATGTGCTTTCACCTACAACAGCCTCGCCGGTGAAACCTGCACGACCATCGAGCAGAAGTTCGGCTTGCCCACTGGAGCGATTAAGCAATACAACAGCTTCGTCACCTGCACAGATATCTGGGCTGGAACGCCATTGTGCATTCCTCCAGGTGGAAACCCCCCTAGCAGCACAACCAGCTCGGCTCCACCAGCCCCTACTTGCGTCTCCACCTACAAATCGGTGGCCGGAGATACCTGCGCCTCGATCGGCACCAAATACGGCCTGACTGGAAACCAGATCCTCGCCGCTAACACCTTCTTGAACTGCAACGACATCTGGGCTAACACCAATGTAGGCATGATCATTTTCAGACTATCTCGCGTTGACTGACTCGTTTTCTGTTCGTAGGTTTGCATCCCACCAGGTGGCTCCAGCACGACTTGCACTCAGACCATCTCGTCGCTTGCAGGAGATACCTGCGACACCATCGGAAGCCGATACGGTGTCTCTGGAACTCAGATCAAGACATGGTGCGTCCCACTCTTGCGTACTCGAGTGATTTCTTTTCTAACACTAAAACAGGAACGATTTCTTGAACTGCGCCGACATCTGGACCAACACTCCCGTTCGTATTTATTCATATTAACGTCTTCCTATCGTCTAACGCTTTCTCTCAGGTTTGCGTCCGCCACTAGCCGGCTGTCTCCCCACAGCTAAAGCGACGGCTCCCTTGCCTCTTCGACAAAGGTGACATCGCGTTCTTCCATGGACAATATTTTTGGCCCCCCCTCAGAATGGACTATTATTTTTTGTTTCTTGGTCAATCCGAGTAATGCTCGTCAGAAACATGACACGCCGCCACCGGTCATTCAACCGGCATCCCCTCTTTTTTGATACTCTAGTAGATACATAATACCTGCGGACTTTTTTTTTGCTTTCCTGGTCATAGGGCGCTGTCCTGGGTCGGTTCTTCGTCAAGCTGACCCTTCTCGCCTATGTATTGTAGTATTACACATCGAAATACTACACCAATGACACCTGTTCAACTATATTGTAGACTTTACTATTTGAGGAGCCGTTTGTTGACTTACCAGCAAGATTTTCGCCATGAAAAGAAAGGAGAATGGCTGCTCGTGGGTTTGGAGGAAGAACTATGTGAAGGAGCACCACTGAAACGCTTATGCTTTGATCGTATTTAATTAAGCTGGATCACACGAGTCCGATCAACCTAGCACATTGTCGTCTTGGTTGGACGATGAATAGAGGCGCACCCTTCGTGGATGCGGAAACATGTCTGCCGGGGTTCGAGGGTCTCAAATTCCTGTCAAACGCACCAACTGACGCGCCCCGACATTTGAACAAGGTTTTAAGAGGTATTTACATACGCTAGGGATATAGAGAAATGACAGTGGGTATTTGCAAGCTATGCAACCAAGGAATTAACGAATTTTTTAAGCATCCCCGACTGGCCCGAGCTTTAATGTGCGACGCAGATCTGAATAACCAGTCAGACCAGCACGACGCCACTTCGCGCGAGGAATAACTTACAGGAGAGTTTGTCCAGATATTTGAGCAATCCACAAATGTGTTCCACAACTTGATATTTGCCGACGTGGTCCCATACGCTCCAGCGATCGTATCGCAGGTAGCTCCCGGCCAGCTGGTAATGGTATTGCTGCATGCTCGGCCACCAGGGGGAATGCAAAGAGGTGTACCCTTCCAAATGTTGTCGCATCCAACAAAGGTGTTCGCATCGTAGATCGCAGTGGCCGAAAGACCGAATTTGTCTCCGACGGTGATACACGTTTCATTGTCTCCAGCCGTGTACTGCGAGGCACACTTCACTCCACCTGATTATAGGAATCAATAAAATGCTACAATATTAAAATAAATTGACGAACCGGACGGAATGCACAAAGGAGTTCCGGCCCAGATATCCGTGCAGGTAACGAAGCTGTTATATTGCTTAATCGCACCCGTAGCCAGGCCGAATTTCTGCTCGATGGTCGTGCAAGTCTCACCAGCGGCGCTGTTGTAGGTGGAAGCGCATGTGCCAGT
>KN824282.1:696653-726915 GCA_000827415.1 Serendipita vermifera MAFF 305830 | reverse complement strand
CGAACCTTGAGAGTGCCAAATCCTGGGCATTGCGCCAATTGCTCCGGTGTGGCGTGCACAATGTTTGAGAAAGACTGTAATTGTCCTTAATACTCTATTTGTACTCGTATGAAACTCATACCCCAAAATTGGAACGTAAAGTCATGACATCGGTCTTGTTCACACTCTTCACAGAGGTTAGAGCAGAGCGAATCACAGAGGCATAGTCCTGAGTAAATCGGAGGAAAGAGTATTAGTTCAAGGGGTGAGGGTTGTACTTCACTCACATTATCAATCCGTTCTTTGATAAGATCTGGCGGTTTGTGCTCGAATAGCTTATATGTGGAAAGGTAAATGCCTGCTTCCTCGAGCCTAAAGGTGGGTGAGATGCAGAACAAGGCTAGTGGTTAATACACACGTCCATGCGACCATAATAGTGAGGTTATTGATCAGGCATATCTGCAACGACCGTGAGGACGTAGTTTTCAGCAGTGTCGGGCATGCTGACCCTAGTTAGTTCCCTAATGTAGTCTTGATGCTCCGTCTTCAAGCGTTACTTTAGACTGTGCATATGTATGCGTTAGTCACATACCACATCACAGATAAGTAGCAATATCCGTAGGCCATAGAGTGACTGTAACTTTTCGATACGTGAATGGATATATTCTGGGTGTAGACGATGATACTTGAGGCTTGACAAGAGTCAGTACTGAATGGATTGTGTTTTGCCACACGTACCTCAGAAAGAGTGCGCCGGTTGTGGCTCCAACTTGAAAGTCGGGTACAATCTCTGCGAATTGATACGCAACATGCTTTATATGCGATAATAATGGGTTGCCTCGCTGAATAAACTGTCACTCTGGAACATGCCTTTCATGAAAATAAGGCAGCCCAACTTGAACAGGATTAACCAATATCGAACTGCCTCCAGGTTCGACAACTGGGGGCTTTGGCCTAATGGACATTTGAGATTCCACCCGTTCGGTCAAAAGTTGGCGGAGTTCAAAAAGGGCGACACGAGTTTCGACCTCAACACCATGAAGCCATTGCTGAGGGATACTGGTGAGGGTAGACCCCGCCACTATTCTAAGCTGCTTCTAGCAGCTGCAGCTTCATTGTTCCTCGCCGCAACATTATTCTTTCACCACAAGTCGAATCCACATGGTTCTACACGGCACCGTCCCATGCACGCAGATGAGCTTTTGAAGACTTGTAAAGCTCGAAATGTTATTCCTGGTCCACCCAGTGATTTCAAACTACGCAAGGTGTCTGATAGGTTTGCTCCTGGCACGCCGGCGACTTACGTCAAGAACGCGACAATCTGGATTGGCCGTAGTGAAGGCACATACGAGCATGGTGGAATTCTTCTGGACAAGTGAGTTTGAGTGCTTAGAAGCTGTAAGGTCCGTAATAGTGACCACTACGGGCAGGGGCATCATTGTCAAAGTGGGACATATTACGGCAGCCGACCTTCCTGCAAAATACGAAACTATAGACGCCAAAGGAGGTACGTCTCTACACTAGCGAATAAGGGCTTGTTCTTACTGGTTTCAAGCATGGGCGCGTGTTCAAGTAGTTGCTTCACAATAGTGTCTCATCGTTTTACAGGTAACACCAGGAATATTTGATATGCACTCCCATCTCGGCGTAGACGCTGCACCAGAGCTGCTAGGTCGGTGCAAAGCATAACATAGATGCAGGCTTACCTCTTTATTCAGGATCCGAGGACACTAATTCAATTGCTGGCGTTGCCCAGCCCTGGCTACGCAGCATTGATGGCCTGAATACGCACGACGATGCCTATCGGCTATCTATTTCTGGCGGCGTTACGACGGCCCTCATTCTTCCAGGATCTGCAAATGCGATCGGTGGGCAGGCGTATGTTATCAAGCTACGTCCTACTGCAGAGCGTTCACCATCGTCAATGCTACTTGAACCACCATTTACCCTAAACTCTTCGGCCAAAACCCCGCTTCTTCCAAACCGTTGGCGCCACATGAAACATGCTTGTGGCGAGAATCCCAAACGGGTGTACTCTTTCTCGCGAATGGATACTCAATGGAGTTTCAGAAAGGCATATAACGAAGCACGGAAGATAAAAGAGAAACAAGACAAGTTCTGCGCAAAGATCGAAGCTGGACTTTGGAATGAGGTCTCTGATGAATACCCAGAAGATCTTCAATGGGAGGCCCTCGTTGATGTCTTGCGCGGCCGCACTAAAGTAAATAATCACTGCTACGAGGCAGTAGATTTTGATCAACAGATAAGGGTGAGATACATTAATCGTTTCGTGAGAACTCGAGCTTATTGCATGCTCGGTTAGCTCACCAACGAGTTCAAATTCTCAATTTCTTGTAAGTGACTTATGCTAAATCGTTCTATGCTCATTTGTATCTAGCATTTCATCACGCGCACGAGGCTTACCTGGTCCCTGATCTGCTGAAGAAAATGTACGGAGCACCTCCCGCGCTTGCCTTATTTGCTACATACGCGCGGTATGTAATCATTCAGCATTCAATATCTGGTCGATCAACTAATCTGGTGCAGTTACAAGCGGGAGGCATACCGTGGTACCGAGTTTGCTCCCCGTATTCTTTCAGACGCCGGACTTCAAGTAGTAATGAAGGTAAGCGTGACGAATGGTTGGAATCACTTCATTGATACGATTCACTCTACCAGTCGGATCATCCTGGATTGGACTCTCGGTTCCTACTCTACGAGGCACAACAGGCGCACTTCTATGGCTTGGATTCAGATCTAGCGCTAGCTTCTGTCACCACGACACCGGCAGAGCTACAAGGCTTTGGCCACAGGCTCGGCTATGTAAAATCTGGTAATTATTTCGTTCGTGACAAATTAGGGATGTCTGATCGTATTTTCAGGTTATGATGCTGGTAAGGCACTCGGGTTTTTTAATTCTCTTGGTGACCGTCTATTCAGATATTGTTCTTTGGGACTCGCATCCATTGGCGTTGGGTGCTACACCCAAGCAGGTTTTCATTGATGGCATCGCCCAACTCAAGTCCCCTTATTCTATCAAGAAGCCAGCCGAGTTTCAAGTCGCACCCAAAGTTCCCAATTTCGATAAAGAGGCCAAAGATGCAGTCAAATACGACGGCCTACCACCATTACTTCCTTCTAACAAAGCGGTCTCTGCAATGTTCACGAATGTCCGCAAATTCTATGGCCGGGATAGCACTGGTACAAGCATAACATCACAAGAATACGCAGAAGGAGGATCTGGTGTCGTCGTTGTAGTGAAAGGGGAAGTACTTTGCAAAGGTCTTGCTTCGGAATGCGCGGAGTATCGTACATTATACAGGGACCTTGAGGAAATCGACCTTGAAGGTGGCGTCATAGCACCCGGTATGCTTACATACGGTGGTCCTATTGGCCTCACAGAGATAGAAGCCGAGTCTTCTACCAGTGATGGTGTAGAATTTGCTCCAATTTCACAGAAGATTCCAAAGTTAATCGGAAAGAACCCATTGATGCAGGCTTCGGATGGATTGCAATTCCAAGGCCGAGATACATTGTCAGTCGTTCTTATGTTGTATTGTTCAAACCTGACCGTGATTAAGGCTGGCCTATCGCAACGGAGTTACGGCAGCAGTGACAGCTCCTGTTCATTCTGGGTTCATTGGAGGTCTCAGCGTGGCATTTAGTCCAGGAGCAGTTAATCGACTCGCTAAAGGGGCCATTCTCAAGAAAGTCGCTGCCCTTCACGTCACTATTAATTCCTACGACGAACAACCCAGTGTCTCCGCACAGATCGCGACTCTCAGGAACCTCTTATTGGGTGATATTGAGGGAGATATAGGGAAGTACTTTAGGATGGCTAGGGATGGCGAAATTCCTCTTGTGGTGGACACGGATAATGCCGACGTAATAGCGACATTGCTTGACCTCCTGGACGAGGTATCGCAGTTATCTAGATCCAAAATCAAACTCATCATCTCCGGTGGAGCGGAGGCTCACCTCCTTGCGAAGGAGCTTGGTCAGGCTGGGGTGGGCGTCATTCTCACCAGGCCACGTCCATTCCCGTCTTTCTGGTCAGGAAAAGAAATGTGAGTATTGTTGTGTGTGATAGAGAGAGACTTCATCAACTAAATACCCGCTCAAGATTGCCGGGCCTTCCGTTATCTAAGGAGGGAGCGGTTCCCGCGCTTCTGGCAAACAATGTGACCGTCGGTTTGGGTATCAAAGAAAGCTGGCAAGCAAGGAATGCCTGGTGAGAGACTTTTAGCTGGATTTTATATCTTTAACTGATGATGGGCTGTCAGGTTTGACGCGGCATGGGTTGCCATCGAGGCGGGTGGTACATTGGACAAAGAGACGGCCCTAGGTCTTGTGTCAACAAACTTGGAGAAGCTCCTCGGGCTAGAAGTCGAAACAAACCAAGATCTGGTTGCATGGCATGGCGGTGACGTTTTTGATATGAGTAGCAAAGTTGCAGCCGTCATCTCCCGAACCAGAGAGCAGATAGATATTATGTAGACACGTTATAGAGTACATGGATAGTTGGTATTCCCAAAATGCAGCAGAAGGGCGTGAAAGAACACGATATGTGCGTGTAAGTTTGATAAAATAAAAACAAGCCTATTGCACGAAGCCGTTGGACAGTAGTGAAGGGGGGCTTTCACCAAATGGCCGTCCAGAAGTTATCAGCTCATCAAGTGCAGCAATGCACTTTTTTAATACCATGGTGCCCCGAATACCTGATATGAAATTTCAGTATTATCAAGATGAGAGTTTCTATCTTTGTAACGTACCTGTAGGGCTGACACGCTCAATTCTTCCCATCCCTCGTTTCACAGCATCGCTGAACCCTTGTTCATCAGCGGGATCCAACCCTGTGTAGATGACGCTATTCTGCGAAAGTGTCAGACCCATCCATAAGAGTGAACTTGATTGGAGGATTACCTTCACAAACCAGTCCAATGTCTCTCTTTGAGATTTAATGGAGGCTGGCTGTTGAGATTGCCCAACGATCTGAGCAACCCCTTTCAAATGTGTGGTCACATCTGCGTTTTTTGAGGCTTTTCAATTCATGTGCACTTAAATAAAGTCGTACCTCTGGCCCGGAATAACTCGGTGATAGGAAATGCGGCTCCAGCATAGGCTACGAGATAGATTCGAGGATTCTGAAGTAGTCTAGAGGTTGACTTATCAGCCAGGTCCGTGGTGTACGTCTGGTGGCTCACTCTATGTAATTATCCCAGACATACGTGATCACTCTTCTCTGAAGACTTGTAGTTTCCCTCTGCCAGGTAGATAAGTATATAATGACAACTCTAGACCAAAGTACTCACGACATAATCTCTTGATAGCTCCACCGGATGGGAAAATACGTTGATATCTATCACGCTATATCCACGCTGCTTCGCCCACCCCAGCATCTCGTTGCTGGCATCCATCTTTCCGGTAGTTAGCTTCATCGAAAGGAAGTGTCAAAATATTACGAACCATGTAACTCTTCTCTACATTGACGTTGCAAGTAGCTTCTCCAAGAAGCTCGACATGCAAGTCACCGCTACAAACGAATGAGCCAATCTGACGGTATAAGCAGGATACTCGTACAAGTTATGGATAAAAAGTATCAAGTTCTTAGCAGAAAACACATCGGGACTAACAATGACTGTTAGAATACCCAATTTTCGAGTGTACGATCATGCTTACCTGCAGAGGACAAGCCCGTCAAACGCATCTTTGAGTTCTTGATCCGCGAATGGTAGTTGATGCAGTTTATATGTCTGGTACAGGTGCCAGGCTCTATGCTCCTTCAGCAGGGCTAGAAGATATCAGTTATATCCTAATCCATAGGACACAAACTCACATGGGAGATGTTTGGCGGCTGGATCTGCGGCTGCAAAGGTATAAGAGTCATGAATAGATTTGAACATTATTATTACCTGTCTCTGGCTCGAATGGAGGGGCTTTTATGCTCTTCCAATATTTAGTTTGTACTCTCGCGGCTTGAAAGACGGTTTCTGTGCCTTCTGTATTGGCGGTCATCGGAGGACAACTTGGTGGAGCTTCTCCCAGAAGCACTCGCATCACAGCTACAGCAGAGTCGCGTATGGATGCTAAATTATAACCACCCTGTAATGCGATCGCTTCAGACTCGGCACACTGCCAGAATGGAGTGCATTACCTCCAATGCTACAACCACTTTACCACCGGCGAGTGAGGACAGCATGTGGGTCATATGCGCGTATCCTGCCGGCGTGACATCGCAGCCTCCAAGCTCATCTCCACGAGCAGCATCGAAGCCGGCAGATACTATTAGATGTTAATAACACATAGGCATCGAGATTTGAGACACTGACTGATAACTAAATCTGGCGCAAATTCCATCGCAATCGGCATTATAACTCGTTGGAAAGCATATAGGTATTCCGCATCTCCCATGCCACCTTCCGGCCAGCCAATATTCACAGAACTGATTCTGTTGTCAATTTTAGGTCTGAAAAGAATGCGGCTTACTCACTAGCCAAGACCACGCCCTTCACCGCAGGAAGTCATGGCTCCAAAGTGACCACCAGGATAAAACATCCCGTCTTCGTACCTGTGAAGGGATATGTACAATATCGAGGGATCGTCAATAAATGCCTTCTGGGTACCGTTCCCTGGTTCAGCGAGTTAGTGAGTCGCTTAAAAATCTACTGGTTTCTCTACCATGATGAACGTCCCTGGAGAAATATGAGCTGGAGATAAAAGGTCAGATACTATTGCCGTACCAGTCCAATATTAATACTCTTTTGGTCCCCAATTCCTCTTGTACAACTCTGGCCGCCACTGCGACATTGTTGAAGAAGCAAAATCCCATATGTTCATCTGGCTCGGCGTGATGTCCAGGAGGTCGGACAATGGCAAACGAATTCCTGACTTCACCCTTTACAACCGCTTTACATGCCTCGACCACACCACCGCAGCTCAGTTTTGCAGCATGGGTGGTACCTGGCGAAACATAAAGCGACAGTCCTTCATAATACGGAACAGAATCTCTGATGTCCTCCAATGGCATGTCTGCAAAAAAGCGCTCGATAAGAAAACGGTGATACTGGCTACTGTAACTTACGGGCAAGTAGTTCGACTTTATCCCAGTGATCCTCAGAGTGCACGAGCATGGCGTGGTGTCGTGAAACTGGGCCGAAGAAGAGAGATCTCATTCTCGCGTGGAGTCCTTGGGACCTCATCTCGCGGAAGATGATATGAATGCGCTCGGGTTGTTCTGGGTGATCCTCTGTTGGGTGGGCGTGCGCCATCATGGCTGGGTCATAAACATATCCTGTACCAGAACGAGATTGTATTTGAGATAGAGATATGTCGAGTGCCGACAGAGAAGAAGCCCGAACTTGAGAGACTTGGGTAGGCCTTACAATCGGGTGTAGCTCGACGGAGTCAATGTCCATAGGGGTCTGCATTGCAAAGAGATGTTCTATGGAGTAGAGTGTGGGAATAAAGACTTGAACGGGGGAAGCCGAGTTTTCAACCTCGTCAATTGACCAAACAAACCACCACTTTCGATCCATGGCTACCAATATCACTTTCCATCCTGGTTAATACCATTTGATTTGAGAATACGCAAGTGGCTCTGACACTTCATTCTAGGTTCTGTCTCCAACGAAGAGAGGAGCACTCTGCTTGGGCAGCGTGGCTTGACAATCTGGCTGACGGGCCTCAGCGCCAGCGGAAAGGTGAGGCCAAATCGTTCTGTGCACCGCTATAGGACCTAACTTTGATGCTAGTCTACTATCGCATGTGCCCTGGAACAACATCTACTTCACCTCAAGAGGTTTACATATCGTTTGGATGGTGACAATATTCGCTTTGGACTAAATAAAGACCTGGGTTTCAGTGAAGCAGATAGGAATGAGAATATCAGACGGATCGGCGAGGTTAGCACGCCATTTTATGCGCTGATTACGACCAGCCACAGAGAGCCGAACTCAAGGCATATACAGGTCGCCAAGCTCTTTTCCGATGCCGCGGCTATTACAATAACGGCATTCATCTCGCCATATAAAGCAGATAGAGCCGTTGCACGAGAATTACACTCGGCTGGTAAGATTCCTTTTGTGGAAGTGTTTATCGATGCACCATTAGCGGTAGTCGAGGCACGCGATCCCAAAGGACTCTATAAGAAAGCACGAACCGGTGAAATCAAAGGTATTTCTCGTTTGGCTTGATGGTAGAGTCACTCTCAACCGTCTGCAGAATTCACTGGTATCTCTGCGCCATATGAGGCACCTGATGCTGCCGAGATACATATTAGGTCGGTTGATGCATATTTGTACGACTTATGCTAACAAGCATACAGAACCGACGAGAAGGATGTCGCCGAGAGTGTAAAGACGATTGTCCAATACTTGCAGGACAACCAATACATCTGACCGCGGATAGGGGGTCTACCTAGTGCTCTGTTCTGCGAATAAATCAAAAGACGTTTTGCGGTTTATATGCGGTAAAATTGACGAGAGATCTACAATAAAGCGAGAAACTATCCCTAGAGAAAGACAACGATAACCAGACAGGGCGCGAAAAGTTCATGATTCGGATTGGACCGCAGGAGTCTCGTTTGTATACTGGTCTACGAAGTCATCAGCCGCATCAGTGGAAGGGTCTAGGACATTCGACAGTCCGTTTTCAATGACATCCAGCCATTGAGCCAGATCAGCGACAGTCTGGGCCAACTCGGAGTGAACGGCCTCAGACGTGGTCAATAGGCTGTAATCCAAGGGCCGGATGGTAGGACCTATGCTTCCATTGGAAGAATGGTGTGGTGGTGACTTGTTATTGACGCGAGGGCCATTGCCTGCCTCCTCAAACGATCGTGAATTTGGCGTTTCTATTTGATCATGTCCATTTGATGAATTCGAATCGGCTGCTGTTTGTCCAAGGTTACTTGGAGCCGCAGCAAAGGGCCGGTGCATTGGTGAATAAGCAGATGGCGAAGGAGGCAACATATCAATCCCGAGTCCACTTTCCGGCACAAGAGTGAGCTGGAATGCAATGTGAGAGAAGATTTTCCGGGATAAGCAATCACACATACCTTGAGGGCTTCCCTCAGACCAGAAGGTTTAGGAACAGTCAGGTTCGACCCAGAGAGTTCAGTCTGTGCACTCGTACTGGCGCTTCGTAGCGGCCGTGTTCTCACAGGTGGCTCTAGCACACTTGATGATTGCTGCCTCAAAGGCTGGGGTCTGTTGGCCGATGGCGGGGGCGGCCGAACGAATCCTGTATTGTCAGGAGGGACATATGGGGCAGCACTCTGTGACCGATTTAGTGGTGGTGGTACTACAAACGATGTACCATGACCCTCTTCCGACGAAATTTTGGGTGTATGAGTCGGTGCCATCGGGGAATGATCCGAAGAAGACGGTGGTTTCTGTGTTGGTGATCCGTTTGACAATGGAGATGATCTTGGAGGAGCTGCTTGAGGGAAAGTGAAGTTTGCAGGCGAGCCTCCATCGTGACGAGAGCGCTGGGGGCTAGAATTCCGTGAGCCATCGTCACCGTACGTACGACGGCTCTGTGTATTCCAATCTTTGTCCGATTCAGGGTAATACCCTGTCTGTGAAGGTCCTCGACTAGAGATACTTTCTACACCCCGTCCAGCATCTCGGTAGCTGTTTTTGCTAGCAGAGCTTGGGGTAGGCTCGTGGTTCTTTCTTGCAAACGGAAAATCATCAGGCCTTGCCGTTTGCATGTTAGACGAATCAAAGAATGCCGTCGTTTCCCCGGCGTCCATATCAGGAATCTCGACCCGAGGTGTTGGAATAGTATCCGATTGCGAGAATACTGGCATTGTAATCTTCCGCAGAGGTTGTGACGAGAACTCATCAGCCGATCCTGGCTGTTCGAATAGTCCTCTGAGAGATGCAGGGGCTTGCGTGCGACTACGTTCGATGGGGGTCTGCTCCTCGTCGTACTGGTCCGGCGAGGATATGTCGGATGTATGATGCCCGCGAACAGTGTCAAACTCCCAGGGATTTGCATCATATGCATCAGGTACCTCGCTACGCGAAATCAAAAAACTGCTCAAAGTGTAAAGGATTCAAGCTCACTCTTGGTCCTCCCATGGCATATCACCAGCTAAACTCACGCGTGTTCCTCCCTGTTCAACCCAAACTTGATAATTCTGGATGAGTTCTCGCAATGAAGAAAGCGAAGTTTTTGCTACAGATTTCATCCACTTCGAGGTCCTTTGTAATTCCTCCGCTGTCGGGCGCTATGGGATATCAGCCCTTTGCTAGAGTCTTTGAATTCGTGAACTTACATCCGCTGGTTGCTCTCTGAGCACACTAGCAGCAAAATCTCTCATGTCTTTGCTGCCTAATGTTTCGGGCAGTCTTGGTGCCTTGGCTTGAGGGATGATTAGGAGGGCTCGCATTGGATCTTCCTTTGCGTGGGGAGGAGCGCCAGTGACCATCTCGTAAAGAGTGATACCCAGGCTCCATATGTCCGCCTTTGTATCATACTGAGACTGTTTTATAACTTCTGGAGCCATCCAGTAGGGTGTGCCGACGAAAGTTGTACGCTTCGAATGGTTGTATACCAGACGTGCAGAGACACCAAAATCGCACAGTAGAACCCGGCCGGCAGCTGTGAGTAGCACGTTGGCGGCTATGGGGAGGGGTTTGAGTACTGGAGCGCAGCTCACGGGTGGGTGGGCCATACCTTTGAGGTCGCGATGTATAACATTAGCCCGATGAAGAAAGGCAAGTCCAATGAGGGCCTCCCTCATTATAAGAACCGCATATCGTTCGTCAATGATGCCGCCTTTATTGGCTTTCATCTGCACCGTTGGTTTAGCATGACAATTCTGGTGTAGACAAGCGCTCTCACAAGTGTTCGTATACTCCCTCCTTGAGCTAAATCCATTGCAATCCATACTCGAGGACCGTCAAGCCAACAGCCATAGTAACCCGTAATGTTCGCCTTCTCTCCGCCATGCAAATCGCTGAGCAGGGCTACTTCACGTTGAATGTCATCAATATCGTCATCAGGTTGGTCGAGGTCCACAATTTTCAAGGCCACAACGGTGCCAGTCGCAACATGTTCACCCTTGAATACCGAACCATAGGCGCCTTTCCCTACTCGTTCTAATCGTCTGAATATTTGAGTCACTGGAAGATTTCCTTGCGTGGCCAGCACAGCTTGCAACCTCTCAGTCGATTGTCCGGATGGCATGGTGGAGATCAAGCTCCATGAACAGGCCAAATTTATCTGCCAGCGCTTCCCTTTCTATTACGTGAATTGCCAATGTTACGAACAATATCTATCGAAAAAAGGTATCTAGGAAGCGGCCTCATCCCACTGTCGAAGTGCCGTCAGGAGACCATGTTCGGTAAACGCTTCTCGTAATAGCTCTGGGCCATATCGACCAGCTAGCAACCCTCTGAACAAAGCGTATTCCTCTACAATTTGGTGCTGGAGGGGTGAGAAGAGCGCTGCCACCATTCTTTCGTCGTCCAAATACAATCGAACCCTTGACACCCAGAACCGGACTTCACGCTCGCAGACAAGCTTGAATTCCTGGTTTGTTTCCAAAGCTTGCTTTGGCGTGGCGAATTCTTGAGATAAAAGGTCGCGTTTCTCGGTTGTTTGGTTGGCGGAGAATGCATCCAGGTACGCAGAGGAGCGTTCGACAAACGATTTTACTGGCAAGGTCGCCTTGCTGACGCACAAGGAAATAAGCCTCTCGCATACGGTCTTTAGTTCTTGGTCAATGTTCTGAGTCGTATAAATTAGTGGTGCTCGCATGGCAGTAGCATACTAGGCTCACCAGAGGCGTGTCGGTCCCGCTGAGAAGCTTTGGGACGCCTAGGTAGGCAAAACTCCCAAGAAGAGCAGAAGGGCGAAATAGTGAAGCCCCGAAGAAGCTTTCTGTCCCTACTGCAGCATGAAATGAGCAGGCGTGGTCCTCGAAGGGCAAGCACATACCGCGATGGGCATCTTCTTCCTGAGAATCTCCCAGAGATAATTTGATACGGTCCGTAAGGTCTTTCAGCACAATAAAATGACGGATGAGAAAGAGCTTTGAGTCGATTGGGCCAAAGCGTTCGTCTTTTGTAGCTATTCGTTGCGCAGCAACCTCTAGCGACTCGCGACAAAAGGAAACTGCCTCTTGAGCGATATCACGGTATATGACAGGCTGAAACAACCATCAGAAAATAGTCGACATAGGAAACGTCCAATCTTACTTTCACAAACTGTTGTAGTAGCTGCATCATCCATGCCGTTTTTTGAACACTTGGATACCATGTTTGCCCTACTTCTGTTGATTGTGTATCCTCCAAGTCATCATCTGACTCCCTTGGTTCTTGTTTATGTTTTTGAGACATGGCTTGACGATACTCTTGATTGAACCATTTAGACTTGGCTTAGGGAGAAGTGATAAACGAACCGATAAGTATCTCTGGATATCTCAAATCCTTTTCTGTTGGGATATGAAGGCGGATTTCCGATTGTATAATGGACTGTGCTTTGAAAACGAGACGTGTCTGAGCATCTTGTAAAATCATCTGCAAGAGTTGGCCAATTTGCAGTTTTTGCAACCCATTGGATTCTGGCTCTTCGCCTGGTGTTGGCGGAACCACAGACTCGTTGACATCCTCCTCATCAGACGTGCTTCCTGAAGCGGATATATCGTTTCCTAATACCATCAAAGCTTGGAGCACCGTGCAAACTTCGCAGAGTATATTGATGCGTTGTTCATGGAGGATCCTTGGTCGTAGGTCGTCATAGAGGAAGTCGCACAGGGTTTCCAGGTAGCGGCTCAATTTGAGGTAAGGCACCCGCAATAGTAGCAAATACCGAGCTTACTAGAGTTTGTCCTCGCCAGAGTTAAAGAATCGTCGATAGAGCACAAACTCGTCTCCACATAATTGTCGTAAATAGCCGCATCCTGTCCGAGTCTACGCCTGTTAGTATGAATCAATAGGGTTTCAGCGTACGGACCAATTCGATCAATTCGCTATTTGCCGGATCTAGCCCTTTGATCTCGGACATTACGCGTGGGGTCAACAGACTCTTACGTGCAGCAAGGTAGGTTGTTTGGCACTCCTCAAGTAAGCTCCCTAGGTCAGATGGATATGCTACTGTTCGACGCTCCAATTCGCCTAGTAAAGGGAACATTTGTGTACCCATCGCGTCGAATTTAGCGTATAATAGGTGGGTGACAGACATTGCGGAAATTGTCTAATATGTGTTAAGTGAAATTGAATTAGCAGTTATGGGTGGCAGACCTTTTCTCCAAGCTGTCGCTCGATGTCAGCCGCGAGCGAACGAACGGATGTCGCAAAGAATATTTTGACGAGACTCATAGCTCGTATCAAGCACTGCTGGAAACGTAGAATGTAGATATCTGCCTCGCGATAGTCTCGCTTTCGGACTGGATCAGAGGTGATGCCTTGATCAGACGATAGAGCTGCTCACATGGTTTTGAAGGTATTCCAAGCATATATCCACCCTTTCGACCATAATGAGGAAGTCGGGTTGCAGGACAAGATTTTCTCCAGGGTGATTCAGAATCCGAGTGGCCCTCTCCAACTCTTGAAAATAGGCCAGTCGCGCGGATATAGAGTCGGTGACATTAACTAGGCGATCCTGGCCATCGGTGAGATAGATTTTACGTATATTTGGCCTTCTTACCTTCTCTTTCAACAGTTGCTCGCTTGCCTCTTGGAGGCTACGGCCCCCGTCTTCTACTCCTTGCCACGCATCTCTCATTTGTAATACCTGGCCATCCACTTGATCCAATTTGTGCGCGAGAGTATTGCATTCATCTAGATGCTCATTGAGGCGTGATAAGTGGGACCTGAAATGAGCCTCCTGCGAGTGCTGCATGGAGCGATCTATTAAGGCAAACCAATCATGAAATTGTTGTGGTGTGCTGATGGGATTTGCAGGGTGAAGGGAATGTCGCCCTTTCTAACCAATGTTAAATCTTGCTTGCACAAGCTATTGATCTCATACATTAGGCGGGAGATTTCCTGCGGGCGTTCCCGGCCGTGAGGAACGTAATGTGTTTTCTTTCTTCAAGGTGCGCAGGGGAGTCCCCGGGCGTGATATGACGGTGGCTTGCTCATCTTCGGACTAGAAACATTGTCAGTCCACGAAAATGCATTAGACAGATGTCTCTAAACCTTGAGGGGCAAAGGTTTCTGTTCGCAGTGAGACTTCCAGACATTGATACTTTCTACTTGTTCTTCTTGTAAAGAGATTGCAGCTTCCCATGCATCTAGTGCAATGACTGGTCGTGGTGTTGCTGAAGTTGTCCCTGTTGTCAAAGCCTGAGGTCTCCGTTGATGTGTATTTGACATGTTACACCAGTCAGCTCGCTCCAAGAGAAGCCGTACGCCAGGGTATGGTTGTGGTCGAGGATCAAGATTTTAGAATTGAGAATTGAACCTTGCCACCTTCCTTCATCACCGCAGTCCCAAGTATTTAACAAAGAACATCGCACAAATGGACCTCTTGAATCAAGAGTCAAAATCTCGAGCAAAGTCGGAGTTTCAGGCGATCATTCTGTCTGGCATGGGGTCGCAGTTTGTAGCAGTGCCAGTATTTGAGAGAACTGTCTGATAGAATGGATGTAGACTTGGACCTCTTATTGCATCGCATGGAGACGATCCAACTCCAAAAGCGTTGCTTCCTGTCCACAACAAACCTTTGGTCTCGTATGGGCTCTCGTGGCTAGAAGAAGCAAACATCAAAGGCAAGAGATCGGTCGCTCCTAGAGTAGCCAATACTGATGAAGAGTGCCATCAGAGGCGCTGATCGTTTGCCCGCCGAGTCATGTCGCTCCTCTTACCGATCATATCCAAGCCACATCTCCGAACCTCAAAGTAGATATCAAGGCCTTTGAGCCAGATATGGATGGTCCTATCTCGACAGTTTCTATCCTCAGAAAGATTGCAAATCGTATACATGTGAGTACTATCATATGCGAAATGGGGCGTTGTCGACTCATTGTACGGCAGTCGGATTTTGTCTTACTATCCTGCGACTTTGTCCCATCCCTTAATATGAAACTGTCGTCTCTCTTGAACATGTGGAGGGTAGATATGACGGGAATGGTTGCAGCATCGCTTTTCTATGAAGCAAGCGATGAAGCACAGAAACGAAAGGGTACGCCTCTGGCCTGTATCGTGTCAATCTGACTCACAGGTTGAAGATAAGCCTCCACCCACGGTTACCTACAGAGAGGGGGACATTCTGCATGTCTCGTATGATAATGAGAAACAGGCACAAATACCAATGCATTTGCTCACCAAGTAGGCATCACCTACAGCCTTACTGTTTCAATGACAAACCCAATTGAAGGTTTGGAACCTGCCGCATGACCCGCAAGCTCGTCGATTCTCATGTCTACATCTTCAAGAAGACTGTTCTCGATGTACTTCCGTTGGTGCCATCTATGAAGTCGATAAAGAAGGATTTGATACCTCTCCTCTGCACTTTACAATACTCTCGAACAAAAAGAAGAGAGTTATCGAATGGTAAGTAAGGTGGTCGTATGAATGAGCTTCAGATACTGAAGCGCCCTCAGTTCTGGTGCATCCCGAAAGTATCACGACAGCGGAGAATGTCCAAGAAAAGGGGAGCATAAGCTTGATGACGGCTTTGCAATATTCTACCACTCAATCACTCGAGATCAAGAAAACAGCCCATGTGCAACGGCCACAAACGCCCACGCCTGCGGGAAAGGCACCTTGGGGATCCTCAGAAGATTCTAGTGAGGGAAATAGTGATAGTGAGCCTGAAGAGGAGGACCCTGTCTTTGTCCCTTCACTGCGGTGTGGGCTGATCATCCAAAAACGGAGCAAGGACGAAATATGCGGCCGGGTCGACACGTTGGCCTCATATCGCGAGATAAATCTGTCTGTGAGGCCCTAGTATAGCTACTATTTCGGCTCGAGACTCACTCGCTGTTTAGCTACTCCGAGAGGGAAGCCTAGATGCCAGAGGAGGGAGGGACGGTATAGACCCTAAAGCTCAAATCTCGACCAACTCTGCATGGGCTGATTCTAGCCGCATTGGTGAGGGCTCTGTGGTCGCTCGTAGCTCGGTTGGGCAACACTGTGTAGTTGGTAAGAACGTCAAGATTATCAACTCGATAATCATGGAGCATGTGGAAATCGGGGACTGGTGAGTTTAAACTTCACTTGATACAGAGTCGCTTATATGTTTTTGAAGGGTCAAAATTGAAAACTGCGTCCTGAGTAGGCATACGAAAGTCGGAGAGAAAACACAGCTGAAGGATTGCGAGTCCGCACCTGGTGCAGAAATCAAAGCGGGTGGTGAGTATAAGTTCGACCTTGTGATAACTTCTAACATATTGGTAGCCTCATACCAAGGTGTCAGCTTAGATGGGACAGAAAAGGCCAATATAGTTTTGGGTGACGAGTAACTTGGGGCAGAAATATGAATGCGACATATGCTTCTATCAGACATTTCCATCCATGTAATGATAATACTGTGCATTCTTCAACAAGATCCAAGGTTTATCCACGATTGGCTGGCTGACTCGATCCCACATGGCAGTTTTACGCCCTTCTCCGATAAGAGTGTACCTCACTTGCACCAGATCACGTCTGCATATATCCCCGTGTAAATTCAGAACAACGAGCAGAATGTCTTCCGCCCCGTATGAAGGACCTTGGACGGCTTCTAAGGTCCGAGAAACCTACATTGATTTTTTCAAGAGCAAAGGCCACACCTTCTGGCCATCGTCGTCGACAATCCCATATGAAGATCCTACATTATTATTTGCCAATGCTGGTATGAACCAGGTCAGCATCAAGTCCCTGAAAACTTGTCATAGCGTTCATGCCACCGCCAGTACAAAGCCGTTTTCCTTGGGACAGTGGACCCAAACTCGGATATGAGCAAATTAAAGCGCGCAGTCAACAGCCAGAAGTGTATACGCGCCGGTGGCAAGCACAATGGTAAGTCATTCGAGGGCTCGTGACCTTTGGGACTCACACTTTGAAAGATCTCGAAGATGTTGGAAGGGACTCGTATCACCATACCTTTTTCGAAATGTTGGGCAACTGGTCATTTGGTGACTACTTCAAGGTCAGAACACTAGTTTCTTGCTTCATCCCACTCTAACATCAGGGGCAGAGAGAAGCTCTTTCGTGGGCATGGGAACTCTTAACAGAAGTTTACAAACTTCCAGCGGATCGCCTTTACGTTTCCTACTTTGAGGGTGACCCGAAGCAGGGGCTTCTCCCTGACGAGGAGACGAAGCAAATTTGGCTTGATATGGGAGTCCCAGAAGATAGAATTGTCAAAGGAAATGCGAAAGACAACTTTTGGGGTAAGTAATCACCCCGATTCATTTACTCGTGAGTCTAACCTTCCACAGAGATGGGCGCTACAGGTCCATGTGGACCCTGCAGGTAAGGAGGCAATTTATATGCGTTTCAATCGAACTGAAATAGTATAGCGAAATACACTATGATCGCATTGGTGGTCGAAATGCGGCTCACATTGTAAACGCCGATGATCCCAATGTCGTCGAGATCTGGAACAACGTGTTCATCCAGTTCAATCGTGAGAATGACGGAAGCTTAAAAACACTACCCGCGAAGCATGTGGACACGGGTATGGGTTTCGAGCGGCTGGTGTCTGCGATTCAGGACAGATTGTCAAACTACGACACGGATGTATTCCGTCCAATCTTTGAAAGGATTCAAGAAGTGTCGGGTGTACGTCCATATTCTGGCAAGTTTGGGGCAGAAGATGTGGATGGCATCGACACCGCGTACCGGGTGATTGCAGACCACGCTCGTACCCTAACCTTTGCTCTCAGCGACGGCGGTATACCCAGTAATATCGGCCGTGGCTACGTCTTGCGGCGCATATTGCGACGTGGTGCGAGATACGCGCGAAAGAAGCTGAATGTCCCGATCGGCTCCTTCTTCTCCTCTATCTCCCCTGTTCTTGTTGAGCAGATGGGAGGTTTCTTCCCAGAACTGAAGAAAACACCAGAAGAAGTCAAGGAACTGCTCGATGAAGAAGAGATTTCTTTCGCCAAGACGCTTGATAGAGGCGAGAAACTCTTCGATAATTATGTCGCGCAAACAAAGGAAAGAGGTGGCACAGTGCTCGATGGAAAGGACGTATGGCGGCTATACGATACCTACGGCTTTCCCGTGGATCTTACCCGACTCATGGCCGAGGAACTGGGCTTGACGGTGGATGAAGAAGCCTTTGCCGCTGCGCAAGCTCATTCCAAAGAGGCGAGTAAAGGCGCCGCCAAAGTTGATGCGAAAGACACGGTAAAATTGGACGTACATGACATTGGTGCTCTTGAAGCAAACAGTAGTGTCGCTGTTACCGATGACAATGCTAAATACAGTAAGTCGGGTTCACTTCTCTATGGCGTCTTCTGAAACGGTGGTGCTTCTAGCCTCTGGTAGTATCTCTGCTACAATTAAGGCTATTTACCACGACAAGACATTCCCTTCATCCACATCAAACATTCCCAATGGTGCCTCATTTGGTATCATCCTCGATAAAACTTGCTTCTACGCGGAATCAGGTGGCCAAGAGTATGATACTGGAAGTATCGCCCTGGATATGAAGGACAGAGAAGCGAAATTCGAAGTCGTAAATTGCCAGTCTTTCAAGGGCTATGTCCTCCATATCGGACAGGTTGAAGAGGGTCAATTGGACGTCGGAGATGAAGTTATCGTGACATATGACCCAGTAAGTATTAATCTTAGCATAGACTATGGGAGTTTTAATGTTTCCCTAGGACCGCAGGCGGCCGATCAGGAGTAACCATACCGCGACACACATTCTCAATTATGCGCTGCGTGAGACCTTGGGAGATCACGTAGATCAGAAGGGATCGTTAGTTGCGCCATCGAAGCTACGATTTGATTTCAGCCACAAGGCCCCCGTCAAGCCAGAGGAGTTGCAGAAGATCGAGGCAATCTGCTTAGAATGGATCAAGAAAGACGTGCCAGTATTCAGCAAGGAGTTGGATTTGAAGTCTGCTCGTGTTATTCCTGGGCTACGTGCGGTGTTCGGAGAGACATATCCGGATCCGGTTCGTGTCGTAACGTTAGAATACGACGTGGAAGAAATCGCCAAAGACTTGGAGAATCCCAAATGGCGAGGCACCAGCGTGGAATTCTGCGGTGGGACGTGAGTATATGCGAATCGGTACTTTTGACCGTGCCTAACGAACCCTTCAGGCATGTCGCCAAGACCGGTGACATCAAGGAGTTTACAATTATGGAAGAGTCTGGAATTGCCAAAGGGATTCGAAGACTGATCGCTGTCACTGGACCCGAAGCTCGAGAGGCGATGGCAGTCGCTGCATCGTTTGAATCTCGGTTTGCCTCAGTACAGAGTATGACTGGAAAAGACAAAGACGAGGGTTTCAAAACTCTCACATTGGTTAGTAGCTACAAAGGCGCTAAACAACTGATACTTAGATTCATCTAGGAACTCAACCAGGCGGATATGCCCGCGATACTGAAAACAGACCTACGAGATCGCGTAGCTGCTAAACGCAAAGTATGGGATGCTGAAGTCAAGGCGCGAGAAACGGCCGCCACCAAAGCTGTACGCTGGCAGCCCTACCCTCCAGACCATAAATTGACGACCCCCTTTTAGGCGACCGAATCAGTAGCCAAGTATTTCCAAGAAAACCCGAACGCTATGGGTTATTTTGCCCAGGCAAGCGTTGGAAGCAATGTCAAGGCGGTCCAGACCATCCTCAACCAGGGCAAGTCACTTGGAAAGGCTGTATACATTCTGAGTGTGGACGAGCATGCTGGCAAGGTGACGCATGGTAACTATCTCCCTGCGGAGCTCGCTGGAGAAGGCTTTGATGCGCGCTCATGGGCGACAAGTGTCGCCGAAGTGCTTGGTGGCAAGGCACGCCTATTTTCTCATGAGCCCCTTCTACGCCGTTTCTAACTCGACTTTTCAGGTTGGTGGAAAGCCTGACACTGCGCAGGGTGTCGGTACGGATATTTCGAAGGTTGAAGAAGGTGTCAAGGTCGCCCAGGAGGTGTTCACCAAGGCGACTCAGAAATAGTTATAGATGTATTGTTGGTTATGATTGATTGAATTGGCTGGTTTTACCCCCTTTTTTTTTGGGTCAACGTGACCTGGCCCTCTCGATCTCCCAGCCGCTGCTCTGGAATATTCTCCGAGACTGTGGCGTCATTGGCCGGTCGGCACTGATTATAACCTTGCAAGTCATGGGTTAGATTCCACCTCTTTCGACCTCACTTCACCAGGCCACTATCATGCAAACCGTAGTTATGAGCAGGCAACGCCCTACCATCCATATTCACTCTGACAACGTCTACAACGTCGGGAAGCCGCAGTTTGTGGGCTCAAGAAAGAGAAAACGATCATATAATTATTCTTCCGAAGATGAAGAGGCTGGGATTCCCCATATCTACCCGGCGTCTACTTCTCCTGTCAAATCCACGTCGCCGATTGTGACAGAAGAGGATAGCGAGACAGACCATAAAGCAAAGAGAGCAAGAAGAGCCATTAATATTGAGAAAGGGATGGGTGGAATGTCTCTAAATGGTCATCAGAGCTATATACAGCCTTATTCTGAGGGCAGTAGTCAGCGGGCGAGGAGACCTTCGTACGACTATCTCAACATACACAACGTCTCCGAGCCAGAGCATTTGGAGATTGACGAAGATTACAGAATAAGGGATGACCATTTAGACGACGACATTGAAATAATCACACCCAACGTGGAGGAATCGATATCGCCTATCGTGCGTATCTCTGGAGGGCTCAATCCGCGCCTGAACATCCGACAGCTTGAAGAAGAAGAGGATGTCAACATGGGCACGGCAGCATCATGGTACGAACCGGAGAAGGATCGTGAGTCACATTCAGCAAGCCGCGTGGATCAGCATATTGATCCAGTGTCAACGCGCCCGCGCCATACAGGAATCGTCATTACCGACTTGAGCGATTCAGAAACAGAACAGGAAGACGCGGATAAACTGTCGACAGGTTATTCATATTGGGATAACGGCGACTCTGAACGAGAGTTCATTGTGTCTCCGGCTTATCTGCAGCGATTCAGTGGTGTCCCAAAATCGCCTCTACCACCTGTGGAAGCCGAGAAAAGCATGGCGTTGGTAGCGTATCGACCAGCGCTCTATCTGCCTGTCAGCACTCAACGATCCGGTGGCGGAAGAGATCTGACTCAGGGACCGCCTATTGATGGAACAGATGATCAAGGCGATGCAATGGAACTCGACGACTGATTGAATGGACTGCATGTATCAACGTGAATTTTGTTAGTCGACTTTTTTTGTTGGGTTCGGAAGGTTCGCTTTTGTATCATTTGTCTCATATGCAACCATTACCTGGATACACGAAATGGCTTGGCATTGACTGATGTTTCCTTATGTTCGTCTCGAACACTGGGTATGTAACGACAGTGAATTGTATTATACCAAACGTTCGCGGGATCTCGCCGTCTCCCATTTAGCTATTTCTACTGTGTCTACTTCCTTTAGCACGACCCGTCCTCTACTATTCAAAACGGCGCGCATTCCAGATGACCCTTGCGCTTCTAGGTCTGGAGTGGATTCATTTTTGCTAAACCTCGCTAGGTCTCGACCTCGGCTACGACTACGATCCTTTCGCGAAGACGCGTCTGGATCCTGTTTCCGTGGTTCGCCTATGCTTCGTAATTGAAAGAATTCTGCTGTTGGGGGGTAATCTCTATGCTGTGTGGTTGTGGTTGTTACTTCGATAGTATGAATACGATGATTCCTAGTTCCACCAGTGGAAAAGTATGGTACGCCGAACTTCGACTTGCGAGTGAGGAAAGAGACAGAACTTGATGCGCCGGGCTCAACGGCTCGTAGAAGATTTAATTGGAGCCGAGTGACCGCTATTGTCATGACAGACCATAGGATACTGTGACAATTTGTCAGTTGGCGCTACTCGAGACGAGATGCGACGCACAAGACTCCGATAAGGGTAAGCGAGACTGGGAACACCAGCCAGCTAAGGAAATTGAATATTCGCAATGCTGTTAACGAGGCGATGAGTAAGTCCGATTGCTTGGGTAAAGGTTTGGATATTTACCAATCATAATCTAGCGATTCTATTGTCAGCAAACGAGTAGCCGCGCGGGTAAAGGAAAATAATCACAAAATAATAACAAACACCATCTCGATAGAGAATTACAAGTAGAGTTGATCCAACGTGCGAAGTTTGGCGAGCCTTTTGATACAGTTTGACGATGGTTAACATGAATACGGTGGTTTCAAAGATTACTGAAGGGAGCCAAATGTAACCTAAATAATCATGAGGCAAGGAAGAAGAGAAGAAGAGAGGATGAACGGACCCATTGTACTCGGACGGAACGCAATACCGCATACGCGGAGTGTTTTGGAATAAAATATAGAACCTGGCGCGGCGTGAGTATGGGGTCGAGGACTGTCAGCAATGACATTTACCGGGAAGCGAGACTGATGTGTGCATGACCAGCGCAGTTGTTAGCGAGTAGGTACCGATATAGTATAGGGCAAGGCCGTAGTTTAAAATTCTCGATTCCCCAAGGAGAGCCTTTGTTCTAAAGGGAAATGGATCAGTCTCTGGTTTACACACAGGCTATTGAATCCATTTACCGCGCAAGCAAAATCCAGTTGGACATTGCGAAGCATATTAGGGCTCCAATAGCTGCCGGGAAAATATTCAATGATAGCTCTCTACGGTGCGTCCATATAATACAAACCTGTAGAGATCAAAAGCTTTTCACAACTGCAAGTTTCATTGTTAGGGTGCGCTTCCTACGTGGGAAATGTGAAATGGCACTGACAAGTCATTCGAAAAGGAGCGATTGACGGCAGCGAGATGTTGGGTATTGAGAAATATGAAACCCAAGGCAGCGATACGGTTCTATATTGTGGCGTTAATGATTTTGGTCGTTGGTGCCTGACGTCGGAGCGGGCCGGGCAGAGAAGTTGGGGGGTCATTTGGCTGAGACACATACCACATTTGTGAGGATTTTGATCAGGCTGAGTTTTTTGGGCCATATTAGTCGGACTTCGTCTCCCAGAGTGAGAAGGGTGTCATAAATGAGGATGGTTAAAGCGGCGGCTGCAATTACCGTCAAGCGGTTAGCCACAGGACGCGATAAACTCGCTAGAAGAGGAAGGTTACCGACCAGAAACCCAGCGACTGGCATTGACGTCCTGCGCGACTTTGAGGAGATCTGCATCAAATCTTTTGGTCAGTCTTCCCTTTGGGGGGAGGGCGGTTGAATTGGGGGAAGGAGGGAAGATGCTGACTCTGTCCGCCTAGCGCTTGGATTTCAAGGGCTGACATTACTATCTCATGCGAAGGCCGGACCGCCTGGCTTCAAAAGTTTTGAGGTAGGGAAAGATTGTGGTTGGGGTCCAAGAAAGAAAATACCGTCATATACGCGGGTTGACATGAAGTGATCTGTGGGTATGAATGTTCTGCCGGGGAGAAGTTGAGGGGGGCGCGGCGCGTACCTTACCTAGATCTAGAGGCTGTTCACGCAGAAATTGAATTGACAGGGAAACGGAATGGAATTGACGGCCAGACTACGCGCAGACACAGAGACAGGGAGGATACCGATGGAGTCGTCAGGGAGCCTAGGGTTACCCCGAATAAAGGGCCAGGCTTTTGAAAATTGTGGGGCATAATCCTGAGGACCAGAAAAGAAGTTGCCGACGAAACCGAGTATGTTGTGACGAGCAAATAGACTCTGCGACGACCAACCCTGTGATTCGCAGGTTGCCTACTTCTAGATCCAATACCCCCCTGCATATCCCTTCTTAGAATCCTAGGATGTAATAAGAATTTTCAAACGTGATTTTTCGTGGAGGCCATGGTAGCGAGCCAAGACGTCAACGCTGTTTCCGAAAATTATCATGCAATCGGACGCCACAGATCACAAAACATAGATCCCTGCTTGCTTGCTGGTTATTTGAGGATTTTGAGCCTCTTTAGCACGCCCCGGCCCAGCAGCAAACCAACAAAGGAAGGAAGGTGGCACCACGCAGACGTCGCATGTTTTCGGCAGTAGAAATAGTTTTGTATGTATTTATAAGACCTTTGCCGCTGCGCGCGGCTGCTTGGGCTGTAGCGCTATTACCCTTCCGTTGCCGGCCACAATCCGCAAACTTGGTACTCGACGATGAGAAGCGTTTCTTTCATCGTCCTCTTGGCTGGCGGCTTGCGTGCCATCCTGCCCGCGATGGCCAAAGAAGACTCTTTATGTGCGTTAGTAGCCGTGGTCATCGGTGACGACCAGGATCATTGCGTGAAACATCTCTAAATTGACAAACTAATACCGTATCCAGTTACTTCATCTTTAACCTATTGTGCAGTTCCAGATGTTTTGATGGTCCAGGTGAGCTGAGCGCTTGACATCGATCCACCCAAAGCTGACGAGCGGCGCGCAAAGGAATTCGAATTCGAGTTCTTCAAGAATAATGCGAGCTTATTCTTTGCACTTTCCGCTACGAATCTAGCATCCAATCTTAATGCGTCCGCTAACATTATCGTCAATACTTATGGCATGACGCCGCTCAACGTACGCATCGCCTGTCTGGGTCCTTTTGACCCCTTTCTCATTGTTCCTGCACAGTATACATTTAATCTCTGCGATGTACTGCAAGGCCAGCTTTGCCCGTGAGTCTGTTTCGCTCTTGAAATCTCAATTGGACGATCTCTGATGTCAGGACCTGCCTGCCAGCTTGCCACAATACAATGTCACAGGTGCGCCATTTCTCCAGCTAGAGGATCATAATTCTGAAAAATAGACCAGGAAGCTTGTCATTACCACTGCCCTCGGGCATTGAACTTCCTATTCCCGAGATCGCATTCCAAATCCCTGACCTCGAAGCCGTGGCTCAAGTCACCTTGCGACGCGTGGAAACTGGAGAGGCTGCCGGTAAGCAAATACAGTAATACATTTTTAGATCGTACTAATGGGGCTTTCAGTTTGTTTACAGGCCACCTTGTCCAATGGGTGGAGTCTCCATATACAAGCCGTGGCAATCGCGACCGGTACTATCGCCTTGATATCACTCCTTTCCTCTATTTTCCAATCCTTTTACTATCCGCAATCCTCTACTGCAGTCTTTCGTACCATCACGACCTTCTCATTCTTCCAGCAAATAGCCTTGTCAGGTCAGTCGGTCGCGGAGAGAGGCTTTCGCTTGAAATAACATCTCTTGTAGGGATGCTTCACCTCAACTTTCCCTCTGCCTATACGGCATTTGTGACCAATTTTGCTTGGTCATTCGGCTTGTTCAGTCGGTCCGATATCATTCAATCGGCCATAGAAAGAATGCGAGCAGGTACAGGATCAAACCTCTCGGAAGAACCCCAGGCACCGACCGCATACTCCGACCGTACCCTGTCCCCTTACAACCTCGCCGCTGGCTCCCACGACAAGTCCTTTGACATTGGCACTTTTATTGGTGGCACCGATACGCAGCCCTATACGCCCGACCATAGTTTTATTACACCTGCTGTGGTCACAACCAGCAGCCAAACTCTCGATCCTGGAATCCCCGTATATGTCAATTATGTCAATGTGGCGACTGGAAACGCCTTTATGTCCATGTTCTTCACATTATTGTTTCTGTTTATCGCGTTTGGCTTCCTTCATTTAGCCGTCTTTGGCGGCCTCAAGTGGGCCAGCAACCACAAGAAAGGTGGCGCCGACAAAAAGCTGGAGAAATTCCGCAGTGTGCTGGCATCTAATTCTATTCGTCTCGTATGCATTTTTCCTCTGATGTTGGATCGTATCTGACATTCTCAAAGGTACAAATATGCCTCCTACCAGGAATCTTATTATCACTCTTCCAATGGACACTCCACGACAGCTGGTTATCTACATTCATATCGGTCATTATATTCCTTGGCATTATGTCTGCTCTTGGTTACCCTACCTTTCTTATAATCCGAGAAGCCCTAGCAAACGGCCACCAGAATTTCAACGAAGATACTATGCAAAAGAGCCCACAAGGAGCATTAATTGCACCATACAAGTATACAAAATACTACTTCTTCCTCGTTGCCCTCTTTGCTCCCGTCATACGCGCAGCCTTTGTATCACTGGCGCGATCAAACGGCTTCGTCCAAGTGGTCGGGCTCGTGACCCTCGAAGTACTCTACATGATAATACTCCTCTGCATTCGGCCGTTCCATAACCGCCGTGGGGACGTATTCGAAGTGACGATTGCGTTTATTCGCCTCATTAGTACGGGTGCATTGCTCCCGTTCGTCAAAGAAAAACTAGACGTGGATGCAATTCCTCGTGTAGCAATTGGGATCGGTGTCGCCATTGTACTTTCCGTTGGCGTGGTTTTGATCAGCCTGAACGTGATCGCACACGCCCTGCCGTGGCGATGGGCTTGGCGGACTATCCGAGGTATCAAGAAGGACAAAAAGGGCGCTGAAGAGAGCCTAGATACGGATTCAGAACTAGAGAAAGGGCCCACATGCGTCCCGTCTTCCGCTAAGGAAGAAGATTCAGCTCCGACCCCGGTGGCAAAGGACTGATGCAACGAACCTCATAGACGTGGGATTATGACCATTATGACAGCTCTTAGGGCGTCCTGGATTCTTATACATACATAGAAACTGTATCATGTGGACTTTTATCTATCTAAATTACAGCCTTGCCTTTATTCGTCACACATGAACCGCTGAACGTCAGTTGGTTGATCCGAGCTTATAGGACTTGAAATGGCTGAGCAAGGCCGAGTCTTGCCTGGCAAACAGCGCGTGGGCCCAACAAGCGCTCGTCGCCCCAAACCACTAGAACCTGTAGGCGACGGGATTGGTCAGTACCGACGATCCAAGACCTATAACTAATAATTATATCTCGTCGACCTTGCTTTCTGTACCCCGACAGTATCGATATTGAGGAGATGATAAGCTGAAAGTCGAATTCCGGTTATGACGGAGCAAACTTATGTCAGCTTCTTCCATCACGGCTTTAGGCCACCGACACACCCCGTTCCTTGTACTGAATCGGCGGCGCTTACTGAGAGAGATAAAAGGCTTGAACATCTTTCGAGATGTTGTTTTTGCACATCATATCACCCACTTTCACGACTTGCATACTCGCCTTTAACCACTTCACCTGCATACAATTATGAGCAATACCGACGGCGTCAAGATCAGAAAGGTCACAGATAGCATCTCTATCTTTTCAAGGTTTGTTTCTTAATGATATGGGCGTCTTATTTGTACTGATGAGGTCCCCACGCAGGCCCTTTACACGGTTTGGCATTCTTCCCCTAGGTGGTCGTTCCATCGCTGTCAAGCTTTCGAACGGCGGAGTATGGGTACTAGCTTCAACTCCTCCAACAGAGGCGACCAAGAAAGAGATCGATAGCCTTGGGTATGTGTTTCCCGTTTCCCCCAGAACCTGGAACTCCTCTCACCTTCATTTAGTCACGTCGCGTACATCGTGTCGCCAAACCTCGATCACCATTGGTTCTTGACCGCCTTTAAAGAGGCTTATCCCTCTGCGAAGCTCATTGGGTCTGGCCAACTCGCTGAGAAGCGACAGGATCTCAAGTTCGACGGTCGTATGTCACACGTCCTAGGGTCGCGAGATTATACAACTAACACATTCAACAGTATACATGAAAGACGCAGAAGGAACGACCTATGGCTTTGAAGACGATATCACTGCAATGTAAGGTCCACTCGATGATCAAGTCTGCCTCCCATCTAACCCAAACCTTCAGTCCTTTTGCAGGAACAGCTCTTGCCGACATTGCATTCTACCACAAGCCCACCAAGACGCTCATCGTCGGTGACTTGGTCTACAACCTCCCCAACACAGAGTCAATGCCCTCTATTTTCAATGGCCTCTTCAAGACGTTCTCGCCTGGTGGTTCCATCCACAAGAAATTGATTGCCGGTTCCATACAGAACCGCGAGACAGTCGCTGCTGCCGCAAAGGCGGTAGACGCCCTGGACATTGAACGCATCATCCCCTTGCATGGGGTAAGTCTTCAGGTCGAATTTCATTTCAGGACCGTTCTGACCCTTTTCTTATAGGATGTGATCGATAAGGAAGCTCACACAAAATGGAAGCTTGCTTATGCAGAGTTGCTCTAAAGAAGACTGCCCTATACTGCATCCTATGAATTCGGCCACGAATAGCGTACGAATAGCTTACAATAGTATACCTTAGGTTAAATCTGTCTCTCTGTTCTCAAAATATTATGCGATTATTTTGACTACGCTGGAGATAGGATATAAGCGTGAGATAGGTCCTGGGTGCTCGGCCAACGAACGAGATGACTATGGCATGCCGGAATTACAATAAGATGCAGTAATTCTGTATATCTGGTTCGGCATTAAGAGTGTGAGGAAGTTCGCGTTTTAATTGTCTGCAAAAGTTGCAATATCGTTGGTACATATAATTCGGATCTGTAGACAAAACCCTGAAATATGCCGGTTTATGGTAGTCAATAAAGCAGGAATCACATGTATATATGAACGCTATGCTGGCGGGAGAAACAAGCCCCATGTGCCGAGGCTGGTTGCACCCCACAATACGCTCCAAGCCGTCCACCACCTTGCATATTGAGGTTTCTCGATCCATAGCCGAGCCGCAGCCCAGTAAGTAAAAGGGAGCGAAGAGGAGAGCCGCAGCACGATTTGCGTGTGTGAAGCAAAGAGGAGAATAAGACAGAGGACGAGGGTGTGAATTGCGTGTGGAGTCATACTTTCGGATACAAACAGGGGTTCGTCTGCTTGGGTAGATGACTCGGAGCCCTTGCCACTCCTATCTTTGGGTGAGAAGCTGGCTGCTCGTCCAAAGTTGGTGAGATGGCACCATCCTCGACTGCTCATCTGTGACCATCCTGCCCACATAAGAAGACTCAGCGAAGGTGCTGCAAGGAGAAAGTTTGGGATCTGTGAGGGTGTCCAATAGCGAAACAGCCCAACATCCCAGTATTTGGCCTGGACGTGTGAATAAATCAGAGGAAGGCGCCTTTGACACCAATCAGGAGTATCTTCTCCTACGCAGAATTGGAAGTAAGCCGCAGCTTGATGGAGAATTACGGGCGATATGATGAGGCAACTTAGGATGATGGTCATCAACAAACTCTTCAGTCGAACAGTGCCCTTGATGACTGTTTAGTAGTAGTAGCGAGCCTTAATTTTACTCACTGATTGAGATAAAGGTTCCCAGATCATACCCCAGGCTATATAGCCTACCAGCAGTATCCCATTCGCACGAAAGGTGCAGGCAAGAGCAAACATTATGCTTGCACTCTTCCATCTACTACGAGCACAATATAGCATTCCTGGAATGGAAAAAATGATGAGTCCTCTGCAACGGGGGCCGTGAGACTGGCACCTTTGAAAGAGAAAAATGCGAAGAACGGCTCCGTATATGGCGCATGAAGTAGAGTAGGCGGACTTGTGCTGAGAATGGAGCAAGCTGTTGCCAGCATTGCTAGCTCATGCGAACTCGTATGTACCAGTGTCAATTCATAGAGGGTTGCCAACGTGTAGCACCCAAAGACGGCTATCCAACTGCCCCATAGCATGCTGGATATTGTGCCATAGTCAAATATAAACGAGCTGATTCGCATGACCGTAGGGACTCCAGGGAAGAATGCATATAAATGTTCGTACGTATAGCCCCGTTGCGCAATTTCAAGGAAATGAAACATGTCCCATCTGAGTGCTGTAGATATAAAACGATCGAGAAATGAACCGGTCGTAGTTGAAGCTGGCCAGAGTACTTGATGAGAGCGGTCGAACGCAGGAAAATAGGCGCAAAGGCCGAGAATAACGGCGCAAATGACTCTATATGCGATGAAATAGATAAATAATTGTCTCAAGTTCGACCTGGTAATTGCCGAATAGCCAGGTGTGGAGGTCGCCGGCGCCATCTTCTACGCCTTTTGCCACCTGCAAACAACGACATACACGAATGAAAGTTGCACAAATTAGATAATAGACTATGACCACATAAGCTGGCTTGGCTAGCCAGTACTAGCAGGGTCAGTCCTACTCTTCGCTGACCCTTATATGGTTTGAGAGTACACTTGATGACAATTAATCTATTACGTGAAATTATAATTCAAAATATTTGACTATCGGATCTTTCCTAGCGACGCCAGCGGCCTCTGTTTGCTTCGTCATATGCATCTTGGTTGAAATCTTCCCAGTCACGCCAGATTCTCGTTAATCCACCGACCATTTCACCAGTGAAGTCGCATTTTCCTACGCCACG